>LPNX010581808.1:97725-144209 GCA_001517045.1 Pseudotsuga menziesii | reverse complement strand
GGTCCCCGATCCGGTTAACCAACCGGTTTGACCCGGTTTGGTTCTGAACCGGTGAACCGGCCGGTTCCGGTTCCGGTTTCAACGATTTTTAAAACTATGGTCTGGACCCACTTTTGTGACCTCTTACAGTTGATGGTCAACCTAGGTAAACCCAATGTAATGATCTTCAATGCATAAAAGAATACTTTTTTTGACCTACATTTCTACTTTTGGATGAAAGAGATTGAGATCATGAGAACATACACCTATTTGGGTCCAATTTGTGGGGTTTCATTTCACTAGGTATTAGGTCCTCTAGCCTTGACTCAACAAAGAGTAAGACTCCCTTGCTCTTGTGACAATAGTTCTAGAACTAGTTTTAGAACATCTCAGCCAAGCTGCATATCTTGAATACAATTATCAAACCTACGGTCCTCTATGGTTTAGAGATCTAAGGATTGAGTTTGTTGCAAACCCACTTTGCTAGGACTAGGAGAATCCAAACCGTGCATCTCAACTGCATCATCCGGTGCAAATGCACGATCTCCCAATGCATTGTTGAGGTAGAGTTTGAAATCCATCTTCTTTTGCCTTGATTTCATTTTCGTTGCTCTCCTTTCAACAAAGAGTTCAAACCTTTGGGAAAGCGAGGTACCCTTACTTAGCACTCTGCACTTTTGAGGCCCTAGCCTTAGGCTGACCTACAAGATGTGCATGGATTTGGTATTGTGAGGCTTCTTGTCTTTCCCAGTTGATAGCCATCTCCCCAAGTTGTCTACCCCTTTTCAAGTACTCTGTAGATGTGCTAAGCCACCTCCTATTGTTTAAATAGGAACGAAATCGGGTCATTTAAGAGAATGTCTATAGGTTGTACATCCAAGTTCCTTGGATTGCACCCTCAGAACCTAAGATTAAAAATGGGTTTCTATTTGGAGCATTTCTGGGAGTTGGAGGATGGCATCATTATTTGTCCCTTGTACACAAGAAGAGATTGGATGCTTTCACTTAGGACCTCCATAGCTTAGTTTTGGGTGGGCTTCCATAGACTTTGATTTGAGATCTACCACCGTTATCTTGTAGCGAGGTTGGACTTGCCAGATGTGTCATAAGATCCTGAGATAGATGCATCTCATTTTTAGGTGTCCCTTTTACTATATGATCAAAGAACATTACTATTATCTATATAGGGACTTGAGGATCTCCCTCTCCACTTTCTTTTGGTATCACGACTAGAGATGCCTTTCTCTCTTCATGAGAGGGATACATCAACTATAGATCTTAGTTTTTGCTTGCTGTAACTCGTCTTGTGACCACAAGGAGGATCACCTCACACTTCCAGGTCACCCCATCCGATCAGAAGAACCAACGACCAACAAATCACCAGGTTACTTTAGAACATAGAGTAGTGAGGCCTTGGACCTCTTATCAATTTCCCGATGGGCTGGTTGGTTGATATCTTGGGAGGCCTATGAGGAGTTATCATACTAGGCTACAAACCATGCACCATTAGGGTAATAGATGGACTAGTGCCAGACATTTCTAGAGGAGGGCACCTCTCGCTTGTTAGACTACCCCTTAGATTCAAAAGAGCAACTAGGGTTCTATCTAGATTTTCTTTCCTTTGTCCTTGGATGGGTGGAGAGTGGGGTTTTTTGGTTTGAACTTTGTACGCTTCCTTGGGCCCCATGATTCAAATTCACTCCTTGCTGAACATCATCCACAATTTCATTGGTCCTTTCATGGCCATTGATGACTTTGACAATGAGTCAGTGCCTTGGTCGCCCCCTCCTTTGATCATCAAGACTAGTAGGCCTTTGCGATCTCCATTTCTCTCTCTGTCACTCAACATTGTTGCCGCCTTTCACACACCTGGGGGGAACGTGACAGAAATCTTCAAGCCACTCGGTGTGTCCTTGGGGGCAAGTCTCGAGTCAAGGCTGTCACCTTGTTCTTGACTCCTCCGTTTAGGCAAACTCCTAACGAAGCCAAGGGGGGTAGACCCTACAAGTTACTAAGGCTGGTTACTTAGATGATGATGGTTTTAAATGAGTAAGTTTTTTAGGAGTTTTGACAAATGAATTTGACACAAGATATTTGCAAGATTTGTTATACCACAACAACATAGGAATCAAAACTTGATAAGCAGTAATGCGGAAACATATGATAATATCAAATAGATCAGTGCCAATAATGGAGTCCACAAATGAGACTGCTGTTGAAATACAAATGGGTGTTGCAAGTGCTCTTGGTCAAATTTTAAGTTAATGTATGATGAGTTAATTAAATTAGGCGGGGGGACTCCAGATATACCCAGTGGGTACTTGGAGTATGTCCAAAAGTAACAATCGCTACGGCTACCCGCAAGGAATGTGTGGGCTGAATGGAGTCTCTAAGGCTGTGTTCATAATACACCTGCTAGGATGTAACATAGATCGACGCCTCGAGGTCACTGTCCAGTAGTTCCCACTTCCTTTGGGTATTTTGCCACCGTTTACGGTTTAATCGAGGCGTTGGATTTTCGCCTAAGGTGGTTGATTGGGGAAAGTGAATCCTAATTATTCTAGTCACTCGCGTTGCTTTTGATACAACTTGACTGATTGGACGAACCGCAACCAAGTGCAGAGCATACACACCGGAGTCTCGTCAATTTTAGTAAATTTTAAGCTGTGTTCTTTGTTAAAAAAGGAAAACCTCCAGGAATCTCTTTCGGTCCAAGTGGACCTCAATTGGGAAAGCAAGGGGGGGATAATTTTAGATGATAAAAAATAAAAATAAAACAAACATCAAAACACAACTCACAGGTTATCTAATTAGTCCTACCACGCATCTCTTTCCCCTTTCGGGTCAATCGGGAAGTCGTGGGGTAAGTAGTATGATTACTTTGAATTTGTAAAAGATATTGAAATGATTATGATTCAAAGTATACAATGCTGCAATACAAGACAAAACTAGAAAAAGTGAAAAAGTGCAAACATCACAAAACGCAGGATCCCCCTTGGGGGGATGGGGAGCGGGCTCGAAAGAGCCTACTCGAAGTAATTCTTTTTATTATTAAGAGTTACAAATATCAGCAAATTAATTGAAAAATGCCGCTTGGTTCTTATACCGAACGAACCCAAGGGCTTACAAACTACAACAATAATGATTACGGAAGATGGGGAGACCCCCAAGGGGTTTCGAATGGCCCAAAAATCGCTTTTCAGACAACACCTCCTCCTCTTTTTGGATGGACCTGCTAAAAACCAGCAAGCTTTAATTAGTGTAAAGTGCCCAAAAACACTTTAAAAGTGTCTTTGGACAACCCCCAAAAAACTACCGAAAAAGATTAAGTTAAAGTACTTTTTAAGAAAAGACAAAAATAACTCAAGAGGACAAGTCCTCTTGAGTATCTTGGCTAGCTTTGGGGCAGCCAATGCAATGTGCACTTTAGATGCTGGATTTAACTTTTAATAAAGAAAGACTATTCACTTTAAACCAGCTTTTGATTTGGCTTAAAACTGCTTATAAAAAATGAAAGACTTTTACTGCTAGATCTAGTTTTTTAAAGAGAAAGGACTTGAATCTTTTTCTTAAATGAAACTAAATTTATGCATGCAGCTCCTATATGTTTAGATCTAGAAAGATATCAGCTTTGAAACAACAGATCTAAAATATAAAAGCCAAGTGACCAAGGAGATTTTAAATTTTGAAGGAGGAAGAGGAAAAGAGAAGTGCTTGTTGCTGAAACAAATCTGCAAAAGAAACTTGTCAGTGAAGCACCAAGGGGCACAATCTTCGCAATCTCTATTGGAAAACCAGTGGAATCAAACTTGAACCACAACTCTTCCAATCACGGCAAACCTGCAAGCTAAACAACAAATCCTGCAAACAAAACCATTAAATCTGAAGATACATATGAGAAATAGATGACATAGCATGAAAATAATCTTATTTAGCATGCAAATATTAGCTCATTCAAACATATGTAGCAAAATAGGAGTAAGTAAACTTACTTACAATGATCTATTCCTATGATTCCAATAATCATTCAGGCAGACAACAGTTTAATGCAAAAATTGAAAAAATAGCAGTTCACCTCAAAAGCAACATGATAATGATGATCCACACATGAAAAGTACTCCACAATTTAGCCTCCAAAGCTTCTCTTTATTTCAACAAAAGGGATGAACAATACAATATTACACAATAGCAAGCCTTTATTTCCAGCTCTAACTAGCTTGGAAGAGGAAAAACCTGCTTTATTTATAGCTAGATTGGCCAAGAGGGGTGCATGCCTGATTGAAAGAGAGACTGAAGCTGACAGAGAGTCAAGCCGAGCCTGATATGATGGTGAACTAAGTCTGGTCTGATGGGGAACTGAGTCTAACTGGACTAGAACTGCAAATCGGAGTGACATCTCACTCAGTGAACTGAACCAACCAACAAACAACTCCGAGCTTGATCCACACGTGTGGAGGAGAGAGAAAGGAGGGCGCAACCCTAGATTTGCATGAGCCAGTTAAGCTCCTCTTCAGCCCTGATCATGCCTTCAATCAAGGAATGGGAACTCTCGGTCAATTTGAAGCCGATGAGACTGACTTCAGTAAAATCGGAGCAAAATCACTGATTTAGGAATTTGGATTTGCAAAATTATATAATTAATTTTTAATTAAATTAATTAATATTTGATTTTTTTGGATTTTCTCACTTGAGTGATGGAAAAATCACTCAAAACTTAGGAAGAGTGGGTTTATGGGTTTACCGGGTGCTCTGAGTTAGAAAATGAGCACCCCCATTATGGAATCTGACTTTTAACCCCACTTTTATTACAAGACCAATTTTTCCAATTAGACTATTAAAAAATAGCCTAAGTTTTGTGGAAAATTAAAATTAAAAAATTAACTAAACAAAACCTAGGGGGACTTAGCACATGTTCATATGACTCGACCATAATGCCTAGCATGTTTATACATTGACACACAGACCTTAATAACCTCAATAGGCCTAAATGCCAAGTCGACCACCCCAACTTTGGAGGTATTGAGTGAAAAACTCAGAAATTATCAGTCATTTATTCAACAACCAATAATAACCAAGGGAAAAAACACTCTGGGCTTATCAGATTGATAAATAAAGTCCAAGAGACCGAGTCTTTTACAGACACTACCATGCTAGAACATTTTATTACAACTCCCCCAAGGGGGTATGAACATGTGGTAGATAAAAAAAACACTTCCCAAAAGCAAGTCTGAAGGTCTTTTGAAGTCCGAACAAATCATCTTTGTCTGGTTCACCAGGCTCACTTGATAACACTGACTAAGTACAACTTAGGTGGTAACAAACACCAAGATCCCCAGCCAGTCCTATTATATCATTGTACTTATTCTACTATTGTACCTTTTGGTTATACTTAGCAATTTGTGTAGCTTAGCTTAACTATGCTACACTCTTTTCACTTTTTCTTTTGCTAGTCTAGACCAAGGAGATCTAGTTGATTTATTGCAAGATGGAAGAATGAGCGTAGACATAATCACAAAAGCACTCAACAGAGAAAAGTTAAATTTTTAAGGAAAATGTTGGTTGTACAAAACTAATGCTTATTTAATATTTGTGTATATATTTTTAAATCATTATGTAAAGGTTTGGTATAGAACTACCTAAAAGAGTTGTAATTCATCCACACAATAAGATGGGATGATGTGTATGAACAATACAACTAATGTAATAAAACATTATCTCTTCTCCTTATGTCATCTGGGAATTGCTTCTGTGAATATGAAATCTTCTCTCCTCCTTGTGTTAACCCACATTGGTTGCTAGCGCTGGTCAACGATAGCATGTAAGTCCCAACATACCATGTGATCCTTATGCCAATTGGGGCAATGACAAGGGAGTGGTGTCTCCTACTAACATAATGGTTGATTTGGTGTGGGATGAGTATGCTTCCTTGTTCAGCCTCCCCCCTCCACTGTGGTATGTGTTGTGTAGGTGTTTGTATGTGACAACGGTTGGATACACCTATCTTGTGGTGTCTTGGAATTGCTTTTACGACTATAAAATCTTCTCGCCTCTTTTATATTTTCTTGCTTTTTTTCTTTCTCTCTTGCCAAGGAATGGAACTAACATTGCAAATGTTGACTGTTTTTTTTTTGTAAATAAAAAGTTTATATTACTGCGAAATCACCAGGATACAGAGTTTTCAAAAAGATACAAAGCCATCACCCCCAGCTGCTAACAAATTTACAGACTTCCTCAGAAATTGATCATCTCCCCCCCAAAAAAGGATATAACCCCAAGTTCATTACAAAGCTCCATGCCGAAGAAACACCAGACTATAAGACTTGCTAAAGCAAAGCCTATGACTACGACTACCATTAGCCAAACTGTAAAAGGAAATAGACCATTACACAAAACAACACGACCCGAGCTAAGGGCGAAAGCCCAAGCTTGAAAACTCAACAGCATGCTGGGGACCCTTCATTTCTTCCACCCTCTTCGGGTCTTTGCCTCCTTCGATCGCCACCCCTTTTCGGCTTGCCTCAGTGTTGGAACCGCCTACCTCCTTGTGCTCCATCCCTGGGTGATAGAGTTGGATACCCAGTTGAGTCGCTATCAGGTTGACCTTCCGATGCATTAAGCGACAATCCGCATTATGGTCTTTCCACGCCCGAACGGACTCCTCATCACCTTCCTCCTTGGCCTCTTGGCAGAGGGAAACATGTGAGACTAGGTTCATGATCACCCAGTAGAGCATGATCATGCGATCATAGGTAGCCACCCTACCGGTCGTGGAGCCAGGATCCATGATCCATGCTTCGACCTCTTGACGAACCTCCTCAATGGGCATTTCCTTAACCTTTTCCCACAGGTCCTTCTCCATCGTCTCGATGGTTTTGCGGGTGGCTAGCGGGATATGGTCCTTGAAGAAAGTAGCAGCTGTCTGGGCATGGAGCTGCGCTCGTGTGGCGCTCCCTCTGCCCCCCTTCCTCTTGTCCATGCTCTTTCCAGACCCCTCACTCATAGCAGAAGCCTCACCCATCCGCAGCTTCACAGTTTTACAACGCTTAGGGGCCATGATGCAAAAAAGCACCCAATTCCACTCCTCACCACTCTGCAAAGCCTCGAGAGTATTGTGGTCTTTCACCGCAGCACAGAATACAGTATTCTTCCACAAATTGCGAGTGCAAAGCCAGGATCCCACGTCCTGATTTAGGGATATGAGAGCCATAATTGCCCTAACAGTGCTGTACGAGCCCACCATTTCCCATAACCTGCCGTCACATTCTCCCGTACTCATGGGTAAATTTGGCGTCATTTCCATCTTCAGTGCAATCTCCCAATTTCGTAGCGAATCCATCTCTTTAATCCTCCCACACCATTCACCGTACCCCAATTTGTGATCAAGGTGAATGATCGGGCATATTTTGTTTGTTGCTTGCATGGTCACGCGTGGCATCACTCTTGTACCGCGGGATGATCCTGCAGCCTTTTGTCCTCACCTTGATGTGAAGTGACTGTGTCCTCCACTTGTCGATTTGCACCATAATCTTGGGCTGCCAATTGGCTACACTGGGGAGCCCACCTCTCCTCCCTGAAGTCTGTCAGCGTGTCGATCCTACATGCCCTATCCCCCTCCGTACCAATGTTAGCTAATAGGTCAGCTAGCCTATTCGCCTCCCTCCTGACATGTCTAAAGGAGACAACCAAGTGCGAAGAGACAAGGCCTCGTAGGATCTCCAACCTGCTAGCTAGGCGCTAGCTGGAAGATACTTTCTCTGAAGATTTCCCATTGGCTAACTGTTTGACCATCTTGATCAGGATGTTCGAGTCACCCTTGATGATTGCTGGAAGCCATCCGTTCCTGACCACGATTTGGAATCCCTGAATCAGGCCTTCAAGCTCTGTTGAGTTATTGGTGTCAAACCCAACGGACCCATAGAATAGTTGCAAGATTTCACCATCCGAGTTCCTGCAAACCCCCCCATATCCAGTCACCCCCGGGTTGCCCTTTGCTGCCCCATTGAAATTTAGTTTGAAAACCAGAACACGAGGGGGGGTCCAAACATTTGGGCTGAAAGGCTTGCAAACTTCTATCTTTCGATGAAGCCCGTCCAAGACTCCCCTATCCAAACCCCATTTTTCCGCAATGCAAGCTTCCATCCCCTGGAAATCCTTGTCCTGTTCACTCCACTGCATATACTCCGGATGGTCTCCTAAAGATTCGACACCAACATTTGCCACATCTCCTCAACTGTGTGCCTCTTGTCCTTGAAAATTCTGTTATTACATACTTTCCAAACTAGCCACATAACTGTTCCTGGAAAGGCAAGCCATAACGTTCGAAGGATGCGGTTTTTGAAGGTTTTGGGATTCCAATCCCTCAAGGACTGGCCCGGGTTTCCCTGGGATCGATCACTCCTCCTGAAAACCGTAGCTACCATATCCTAGATATATGATGTGAATGGGCAAGTGTGCAGCAGATGGTTCGAGCTTTCTTCATTGCTAAGGCAAAGGACACATTGTGAGGGCCCATGAATTCGACTACGTCTCATATTTTCCCTTGTTAGAATTCTTCGCCAGATTACCAGCCAACAAATGGTGGCAAACTTTGACCAAGGGTTAGTTTCCCAGATTTTTCCCCATATTCCACCCTCTGCTCCTTGGTTCCGACTTCGGATATCATAGGCCTCTTTGACGATAAAGGTACCTCTCTGGGAGTATCCCCACCTCAATATGTTGAATTTTAGCATTAGTAGAAATACTTAAAAATTTGTAGATTAACTTAAACAAATAACAAGTGCAGTAAAATAACATTCATCACATCAACACAATGGACACAAGAGTTTTTCACTGGGGAAACCTTCAAAGGACAAAACCCCCAAAAAGCATTAGTAGCTCATCTCGTAAATCAGATGACTTAGGAAATTCTTCAAAAAGTTCCTCAAACCCCAATCTGGGTTAAACCATAATTTACAATAAGATTTTCTCAATAAAAATCAGAGCAAGAGTTTCAAACCCTAGTAACTGAAATTTCTAGATCCGACTTGAAAATACCAGTATTGTCCAAAACAACAGTCAGCTCAAAAATATCAGATCTGCCCAAAAATATCAGATCTGTCCAAAAATAATTTAGGGCCTGCCCAAAAACAAAAAATTACTGCCCAGAAATTAAAAAAACCAGCTGCCCGAAAAATTACAGATTTGCCCGAAACTCAGATTTTGCCCGAAAATCACAGATCTGCCCAAAATTGAGATTCTGCCCGAAAATCACAGATCTGCCCGAAACTCAGATTCTGCCCGAAAATCACAGATCTGCTCGAAAATGGAAAGAAGATTGCCCGTAAAGATGGTGGCTACCCGGATCTGAATTGTGGCTGCCCGGATCTGGAGAATGGTTGCCCGGATCTAAAGATCTGAAGGTTGCTGCCCTAGATCTTAACTTGGCTGCCCAGATCTGAAGATGGATGCCCTAGATCTCAAGAATGGTTGCCCGGATCTAAAGATCTGAAGGTGGCTGCCCCAGATCTGAACATGGCTGCCCATATCTGAAGATTTGAAGGTGGTTGCCCTAGATCTGAACTTGGCTGCCCAGATCTAAACTTGGCTGCCCAGATCTGAAGATGGCTGCCCTAGATCTGAAGAATGGTTGCCCGAATCTGAAGATACGAAGGTGGCTGCCCTAGATCTGAACTTGGCTTCCCAGATCTGAAGACGGCTGCCCCTAGATCTGAACTTGGTTGAAGATGAGGGTTTGGTAAAACCCTTAAGACAATAAAGATAAGAAACCCTAGCTTAGGGTTTGTCTTCAATGGAGGATGATGATGCCCTAGCTAGACTCATCCATGTTAGGGCACAATCACAGAATCTTCTTTCTTCAACCTTGAGCAGCTGTACCTGTGAGAGCAAGTGTGTGTAATAATGAATTGACTTGGTCTTCTTTTATTGCCTTTAGTCACCTGTAAGTGGACCAAAATTAGAAAAGATAAATAATAAATTTTATTCTTTTTCTAATTTCACTTTTACCTTCTTAACAAAAAGGTCTTTTAAGTTTTAAGTATTTTTTACTTTTACCAAAAGTCCTTATTTATCTTTGACTTTTACCAAAAGTCCTTATTTATCTTTGACTTTCACCTGTGGTCCTTTTCCTGTGGTCCAAAAGTCCTTATGTATTTTTTACTTTTTGCCTTAGCCTTTTTCCAAGTGCCCATGTGGTCCTTTTAATTCCAAAAGTACATCATCATAAACCAAGAGAGATACTAATGCTTTTATCTCACACACTGTGTGACACCTATATCTGGTACTAGGATAACTTAACCAAGGGTAGCTAATCCTTGGAGAAGTACACAAAGCCCATAGATCAAGGGGCAGAGTGTCACACATGCCTAGACCCAGTCTAGGGCTTACAGTACCTTCCTGGTAACAGACCAGGTGCCTCAACCATGGGTTGCATAATTTGACCCTAGGTCAAATACTTGGTAACAGACCAAGCGCCTCCATTCTCCCAGAGAATGGCTACTTAGAACTAAGCTGAGTCTACCAGTACTAGACTGGTCCACATCGTGGTCTCGGACCAGATGTCTACCATTCAACATAATGGTCACTCAACACTGGGTTGAGTCTACCCAGGGCAGAGCTGGGTTTATATCATGGTCCTAGACCAGATATCTACCATTCAACAGAATGGTCACTCAACACTGGGTTGAGTCTTCATCGTGGTCCCGGACCAGGTGGCCCCATTCTCCTAAGAGAATGGCTCTTGATGTTGCTCAGAAAAATCAACACTCCCTCTCAGCGAGAGAGTCATTCTCTGCCATACCAAGCTTGTCACGAAAGTACACGAACTTTGATGCTGATAGAGGCTTGGTCAAGATATTTGCAATCTGTTCATTTGTACGAATGTACTGCAACTGCAGAGCACCTATTTGCACCAGGTCTCTGATGAAATGATACCTCATTTCATTGTGTTTCAATCTATCATGAAACACTGGGTTCTCTGAAAACTTTATGCAACTCTGATTATCGTAATGGATGATCGTTGAGTCAAGCTTTCCCCCGAACAGATCAGATATCAGTTTTCTGAGCCAAATTGCTTCCTTGCAGGCATCACTTGCAGCAATATACTCCGCCTCAGTTGTACTCTGAGCTATGGAATCCTGCTTCCTGCTGGCCCAAGAGATCATTGCTGATCCCATACTGAAGCAATAACCAGAGGTACTTTTCCAGTCAACTGTACTGCCCAGTGCCAACCCATTCTGAATCGGTATATCCAGATAACATTACTTCATTGCTGGAAGTAACCCTGAGCCCATAAGTGTTGGACATGCACTGATTCAGAGCATTCTCTGTGTTTGGTCTCGTATGCATGAGATGCATCCAGGATATAAAAAGCTGTCTATACAGAGTAGAGTCCATACTCTGTGAACTGGTAGTTGAGTCACCCAACTTTGTTAAGTTGATGGTCATGGGTACGCCCATAGACTTGCAATCTTGCATCCCAAATCTTTGCAAGATGTCTCCTACATACTTTCCTTGTGTCAGGAAGATGTTGCTTGGCTTTTGCTAGTCTTCTAAGCCAAGGAAGTAACGCACTAATTCAAGATCTTTCATCTCGAATTCAGAGGTAAGCTCGCTCTTACACTGTTCTATCAATTGTTCACCACTTGTAAGGAACAAGTCATCTGCATATAGAACAAGTATCAAGACATAAGTATGAACAACCTCAAAGTACAAGTTAGATTTAGTTGTACTTTGGAAAACCCCAAGTCATGGAGCAATCCATCCATCCTAGGATACCAAACTCTTGGAGCATACAAGGCTTTCTTCACAAAGCCTTCAGGTTGGAGCAATCCATCCATCCTAGGATACCAAACTCTTGGAGCATACAAGGCTTTCTTCACAAAGCCTTCAGGTTGTTCAACATAAGCTTCCACCTTATTGAGGAAGATTGCCTTTACATATGTCTGATGTAACTTCCATCCGAATAATGCAACAAGTGAAATGATGGTTCTAAAGGTAGTATACCTGTCAATAGGAGCAATTGTCATTACTGACTTTCCTGTTGGTCCGGGAACAACTTCCCACACATCATTCTTCATGATTGACTTGTACTCTTCAATCATGGCATCAACCCATACCCGTTGACTTGTTGCTTCTTTGGAAGGTTCCGCATTGTCAAGTTGACTCATAAGAACTGAGTACTTCTGTGGTCTTTCTCTGAAAGTCCCGAGAGGACCTTTATGCTTCTCGCCTTCTTGTACCATTTCTTGGTACGGAGCTAATCTCCTTTTGTAAGGAGGAACTTCAAGTAGTTCTTTTGATGGACTTTCAGTGTCCTCTGGAACATCTGGAATTTGATCCTCAAATTCCTCTTCCTCCCTCTGAGTTTCTGAAATTGGAAACTCTAGTGGAGGTACTTCATCTTCCTTTGAAAGCTCTTGTGTTTGATACACAACTTTCTCATGGAAGACCACATCTCTGCTAAGTATCTTCTGTAAGCCTGGAAGTGTTGTGCAGTGAAGGTGTTCAAACCTTCTATGACATAGCTCACATGGATCAACTGCATGAGTGGAATCCTCAGAAACCTTGTAAAGGCCTCCCTCTTGAACCCCAATCTGTACTGCTGAGCTTAGGCCTTCATTCTTTGCCCATAGAAGGACTTTCTTGTCCATAAAGAGGACTCTGAAGCCCTTGTCCTCTAAGCTAGCAACAGATAAAAGATTCTTTTTTAAACCAGGAACATAAAGAATATCATCAATATGAAGAACCATACCTGAGTGAAGTTGAAGTGAAGTTGAGCTAACTCCTTCAATCTTGTAAGTGGAGTCATCTCTAAGTTCTACCTGAGTGGTGAACTTCTTCTTTCTGTAACTGGTGAGAGCTCCACAGTTACTTGTCATGTTCCTGGAGGCACCACTGTCCACCAACCAAGAAGTGGACCAATCTGAGAAAGAACCAGTTAGAGCAAAAATCAAGTAGTACTCTCTTCTAGGCTCTTCATCCTTGTTAGCCTTGGTTTTCTTGTTATTCTTCTTTGGTTCTTCATCTTCTTCTTCTTCTTTTGCTTCTGCAGTAGATGCTTGAAACCTTCGCTTGGGTTTCTTCTTGTTCTGCCTGCAGTCTCTAGCAAAATGTCCAAACTTGTAGCAGCTATAACATTCCACTTTTGACATGTCAGAAAACTTACCCTTAGGTTTCTTTCCCTTCTTTTGATGAGGGAAAGGCTTCTTGAATTTCTGTCTTTGCTACAAGTGCAAGGTTGTCCTCCTTGATTACCTTGCCAAAGTTCCTTCCTTCTTCTTCTATGCAATCATTCCAAAGCCTTTCAAAGGTTGGCTGATTCTCTCGTCCACAGACGGATGCCATGAAAGTTTCCCAAGAGCTTGGGAGACCATCAACCACTGTTTGCACAAGGTCATCATCATCAACAATAATACCAATAACTCTGAGTTGATCTCTTACCTGTGCAATCTTTGTGAAGAAGGAACCAATGCTTTCATCTTTGTTCAGCTTCAAAGTTTGTAGCCTCTTCTTCAAGACTCTCTTCTGATTGGGAGCCTTCTTTTCATATAGGTTAACCAAAGTATCATAGCATTCTTTAGCAGTCTTCAAAGATGTGATGTTGGGCATTGATGACTCTTTGACAGAATCATAGATGATTCTTCTAGCCTTACCTTGCTTCCTCTTGTAAGCAAGCCTACTAGCATTTGTTGTTGGCTCTTCTGTGACATTAAGAACTATGTCATCCAAGTCATTCTCATCTAGAATGGCTATCAACTTGGCTTTTCAGGAGTTGAAGTTGGATGAACCATAGAGCTTCTCTTCTGGTTTGAAACCATTGGTGGCCATCTCTGCCACTTAGTCAAATGTAAGATCTGCAACTCTTATTCCAAGATCTAGTAAAAACAACTATAGTGTCCCTTTACTGTGTTTTTACATGCTAAGCTCTGATACCATGTTGAATTTTAGCATTAGCAGAAATACTTAAAAATTTGCAGATTAACTTAAGCAAATAACAAGTGCAGTAAAATAACATTCATCACATCAGCACAATGGACACAAGAGTTTTTCACTGGGGAAACCTTCAAAGGACAAAAACCCCAAAAATCATTAGTAGCTCATCTCGTAAATGAGATGACTTAGGAAATTCTTCAAAAAGTTCCTCAAACCCAAATCTGGGTTAAACCACAATTTACAGTAAGATTTTCTTAGTAAAAATCAGAGCAAGGGTTTCAAACCCTAGTAACTGAAATTTCTAGATCCGACTAGAAAAGATCAGTACTGTCCAAAACAACAGTCAGCTCAAAAATATCAGATCTGTCCAAAATATCAGATCTGCCCAAAAATAATTTAGAGCCTTCCCAGAAATAAAAATTTGCTGCCCAGAAATTTAAAAAACTAGCTGCCCAAAAATTACAGATTTGCTTGAAACTCAGATTTTGCTTGAAAATCACAGATTTGCCCGAAACTCGGATTCTGCCCGAAAATCATAGATCTGCCCGAAACTCAGATTCTGCCCGAAAATCACAGATCTGCCCGAAAACGGAAAGAAGACTGCCCGTAAAGAAAGCGGTTGCTCGGATCTGAATTGTGGCTGCCCTCATCTGGAGAATGGTTTCCTGGATCTAAAGATATGAAGGTGGCTGCCCTAGATCTGAACTTGGCTGCCCAGATCTGAAGATGGATGCCCTAGATCTGAAGAATGGTTGCCTGGATCTGAAGATTTGAAGGTGGCTACCCTAGATCTAAACATGGCTGCCCATATCTGAAGATCTGAAGGTGGCTGCCCTAGATCTGAACTTGGTTGCCCAGATCTAAACTTGGCTGCCCAGATCTGAAGATGGCTGCCCTAGATTTGAAGAACGGTTGCCCGGATCTGAAGATCTGAAGGTGGCTGCCCTATATCTGAACTTGGATGCCTAGATCTGAATATGGCTACCCTAGATCTGAACTTGGCTGACAATGAGGGTTTGGTAAAACCCTTAAGACAGAAAATATAAGAAACCCTAGCTTAGGGTTTGTCTTCAATGGAGGATGATGATGCCCTAGCTAGACTCATCCATGCTAGGGCACAATCACATAATCTTCTTTCTTCAACCTTGAGCAGCTGTACCTGTGAGAGTGTTGAAATATTGTAACTTCGAAGAATATTCTATATGTATCTTTTGTGGTCCCCGATGGTCCTACCGGGAGAACCACTTGTATTACTTTGTACCTGGATGCTTCTAATGGGAAGAACTAATAAGAGTCATGAGGTAGTCCCCTCTAATTGTAAAGGTGGGTCATTAACACCCCGGTGTGGTTACTTGAGCCTACATGTGTAACTCGAGCCTACATGATTAACTCGAGCCTACATGTCGAATGTGATAATTAAAGTGAACGGATGAATATAAATAGAGGTGTGGCGCTCCTCATTTGAAGCACACACTCTCACTTGTGTAGCGCATTAGTGGAGAAGAGAAGAGTAGCTGGAGAAGGAGGAGGATCAGGCTTTGATCTCCTTGTTGGTTTTATCTTTTATCTTTTGGAGCATCTATATTGAGGAAGCTTTTGCTGGGTTTTTCCCAGGATAAATCTTTGTGTTCCTTTTGTATGGTTGTGCTTGTCTATCTTTCAGTGATCCTGTTTATATGCTTTTGTTATGAAATCAAAATGAAATACTAATGATCTAGCTTAGCATATGAAAATTTAACAGAGAGCAAGTGCGTGTAATAATGAATTGACTTGATCTTCTTTTATAGCCTTTAGTCACCTGTAAGTGGACCAAAATTAGAAAAGATAAAATAATAAATTTTATTCTTTTTCTAAATTCACTTTTACCTTCGTGACAAAAAGGTCTTTTAAGTATTTTTTACTTTTACCAAAAGTCCTTATTTATCTTTGACTTTCACCAGTGGTCCTTTTCTTGTGGTCCAAAAGTCCTTATGTATTTTTGACTTTTGACTTTAGCCTTTTTCCAAGTGCCCATGTGGTCATTACTTGTGGTCCTTTTAATTCCAAAAGTACATCATCATAAAACAAGAGAGTTACTACTGTTTTTATCTCACATTCTGTGTGACACCTAGATCTGGTACTAGGATAACTTAACCAAGGGTAGCTAATCCTTGGAGAAGTATACAGCCCATAGATCAAGGGTCAGAGTGTTGCACATGCCTAGACCCAGTCTAGGGCTTACAGTGCCTTCCTGGTAACAGACCAGGTGCCTCAGCCATGGGATGCATAATTTTACCCTAGGTCAAATACTTGGTAACAGACCAAGCGCCTCCATTCTACTAGAGAATGGCTACTCAGAACTAAGCTGAGTCTACCAGTACTAGACTGGTCTACATCGTGGCTCCGAACCAGATGTCTACCATTCAACATAATGGTCACTCAACACTGGGTTGAGTCTACCCAGGGCAGAGCTGGGTCTATACCAGCATAGATCCAGCTTTACCCGGCTCTATCATGCGCCGAGACGGATCAAATATTTCGAGGTACAAACCCTGCTTCAACAATTGCACTCCAAATACAATATCTACATAAAAATATAGAATCTACTATCAAATCCAAAATTGATTGGAAATTATATTAATTCTCGTCGCTATATGGTTCCTTGTACTCCAATTTGATAGTATAGACCTGACTATATTAATTTAACAATTTACAGGCAGGCACACGTTTTTATTATCGAAAGTGACATAGGCAGGTGAGTATAGACCTGACTATATTAATTTAACAATTTACAAATCACTTGTCACTATCCCATGTTTACGTCGAAAGTAAACGTAAATTTAAATTTAAGTTAATCAAAACCCTTACCTATGTTGACATGATCAACTACACATACAGCGTGGCATTTAAAAATGTATGTAATGTTCTGAAGTCTAATTATTTTAGATGGCATACATGGCATTTCAAATCATGAGTATCCGTTATTCATTATATAGAGAAGATGGAAAAAACTTGCAAACAAAGAGAGAAAAGTAAAAAAGCATTTAAAATCAGGTAGCCGCTGTAGGATGATAAAAAAGCCAAACGATAAAAGAAAGCTAAAGGATGGGCATGCAATTCAAAATTCAGATGAAAGCCCAAAGGGTCTGTTTCGGAGCGGAGGTTACTGTGTTGGCAGGTACGCAGCCTCAGATGGTGCTCTCAACTTATTGGCAAAGTGGATCTCTTGGGAGAAGGAAAAGAGAGCACCGAGTTTCGGAGGTTACGGTTTATGTGTACGCAGCTCCAGCTCTCTCTTTATTTGGTAGATTGGATCTTGACAAAGGGAAAGAAGAACAATATGTTTCTATCTGCCTGATCTGCCTCTAGAGCTATCATCAAAACCATGAAGAGACAGAAGGAGGCCAGACTTGAACCATGAAGAGACACGCAAAGGAGGCTAGCTTTGAAATTCAATCCTTAATGGAATGGGATCCAAGCGTGAACGTGCAGTTTGAAATTCATTAGACAGATAGGTTACTGCATATTTCAGATCTGGTAGATTTCAAAGTCGGTCTCCGTGGAAGCAGTTACTGTTGGTGACGGGAGGCTAGGTCTTTGTGTTTTGGGCTCCAGATTGTGCCAATACCAACTTTAAAATGACTGTATAATTAGGTGAACGTATAATTATATATACTTAAGATTATTAATTATTAAGCCGACTTGTATATATATAGATATATAAGCCGACTTTTTTATGTGACACGTGTCATCTCCACGTTGAGCACGGAATCACACTTCTACCTCATACCGGGCTGTAGAATGCGCCTCTCGGCGCAATCATTGTCCCAGACCAGATATCTACCATTCAACAAAATGGTCACTCAACACTAGGTTGAGCTTCACCGTGGTCTCGGACCAGGTGGCCCCATTCTCCTAAGAGTGGCTCTCGATGCTGCTTAGAAAAATCAACACAATATATCCACGCCATCTTTGGCGAGAATGCACCTTTCCTGGAGTTCGGCCTTGAAGGATTGAAGGTCATCTTCCGTGATCAGGCCTTCTCCCCCGTCTTGAATCAACCAGCTTCTCTGATTCTCCATAACCTCACCCTCCCAGTAATGGCTCACTTTCACCTTACCCTCCTCCAGCCCTTTAGCTCTGATATGCTGCCAATAGGGATTGACCCCTAGTTTAGGGAGTTGATTCTAGGAGTCATCCTAGAAGTGAGCACAGTTTCCATCCCTGATTTCCCAAAAGCTATGATCCTGCGCCAACTTGCGTCCCGCTAGGGCCTTTACCCAGATGTGAGATCGTGGTGGTTCCTCATTATACCTGATTAGCTGGCTCTTGGGGCGACTGCTCACATACTTGATGTGCCACAACTTGGCCCATGGTTCTCGCGAACAGTTGCACCACCTCCACCAAATTTTGGCCCCTTGAACTTCTCCCATTACTTCAGGATCCCGAAGTCTAAGGCCTCCTCTGTCCTTGGGGGTGGAAATCCTTTCCCAGTTGACCAGAGAGCTTAGCTTTTGCTTCCCTCCCCCGCATAGAAAGTTTCGTTGGATACTCCTGATCTCCTTTAAGACAGCCTTTGGGGCAGATAGCACTGGAAAAAGATAGATCGACATCGCCTACAGAACTGACTTGACCAAGACCAATTTGTTGGGGAGGTTGAGGGGACGAAGAACCCCGCTAGAGAGCCTGCCCCTCAATCTATCCACTAGGTCCTTCCAAGACATTTTTTTAACAGTGCCTAAACCCAACGAGACCCCCAGATACTTGGAAGGGAAAGAACCTTTGGAATAACCGAGAATTTTGACAATATTCCTTTGGATAACGGGAGTAGTGTTGAGAAAGAAAATCTGAGATTTATCGACATTGACTGCTAGCCCTGAAGCTTTTGCAAAGAGATTAAAACTCTTTTTAAAAGCTTGGGCTTCTTGGATTGAAGGGTGCCCCATAAGCATAGTATCATCCACGAATTGCTGGTGTGTCTGTTTCTCCATTCCTTGATGGAGAGTAAGACCCCTAATCTCTCCCCTCGAAGTTTGGGCATGGATGAGCCTGCTCAAACCTTTGGCCATTAAGATGAAAAGAAAGGGCGAAAGAGGGTCTCCCTGCCCGATTCCTCGAGAAGGTTGAAAGAGCTTAGACGTTGAACCATTCAAAAGGATGGAGAAGAAATGAGTTGTTACCAGATTCATAACCCATTCCACCCATCTAGGTCCAAAGCCAAAAGCTTCCAACATTTCCTCCATATATTGCCAGCTTAGTTTGTCATAGGCTCTTTTGCTATATTCAGCTTGATCAACATTTCGGGTCTATTAGTGCATTTTAGAGAGTGGAGTGTTTCATGGACAACTATGATTCCATACAGAATTTTGTCTGCCTTCGACAAAACCTGACTGTTCTGGACTTATCAAGGTCGGAAGTAGAGGTTTTAAGCGATTTGCAATAACCTTCAAGATAATTTTATAAATCACATTACAAAGAGCTATCGGTCTGAACTTACTTGGTGTATCGACACCCTCTTCTTTCGGAATTAAAGACTGGAACGTGGCATTGAAGGCCTTGAGCACCCCTCTTTTGCACCTCGACTCCTCAACTATCTCCACAACCTCATCCTTGATCATATCCCAGAAGAAATGGAAGAAGTTAGAGGTAAAGCCATCTGGGCCAAGGGCTTTCCCTTGGACCATCTGACTCACAGCTTCCTCCACCTCCTGCATGGAAATAGGCTTAGTTAACATCTCATTATCTTCTCTAGTAATTACCCTGGGTATGAGCGTAGCTATCCGAGCTATGTCCTGATTTCTTTCACCCCTTTCCTCAGTCATAATCTCCTCAAAGTATCTAGTGAGTTCTTCTTCGACTTCTCCTTTGGTTTCAACGTGTGACCCATCAACTTTTTTGATCCTGTGGATCTTCGACCCTTGCCTCCTATGGGCGACAGAGTTATGGAAGAATTTGGAGTTCTTCTCCCCTTCCTGTAACCATTTGACTCTAGATTTTTGCCTCCAGTATATTTCTTCCTGCCTTTCCCTAGCTTCCAATTGACCCAACAAATCCTTCTCCTTTTCTTTCATCTCCATATCCCACCCAGTTTCCATACCTCTTTGGTGGATGAGCTCAATATCCCTAATCAACCTCCTCTTGTCTTCGAAAATGTCACCAAAGTCCTCTTTGTTCCACGTGCGAATTCTGGCCTTAAGAGCCTTCAGCTACGGCTGGAAGCAGTACATTTTTGTTCCCATTGGGGTGACCATCTCCTCCCTCCATTGTTCCACCAAATCTTTAAAGTCCTTGTGTTCCAGCCATAATTGCTCAAATCGATAAAGTTTACTCAGATTGGCGTTCGACCAATCCCAATTAAGACTAATTGGCCAATGATCCGAACCCGCCGTAAGAAGAACACTGGCCATAATCTCTCCTGTCCCCCGTACTATATTTTTCGATACTAAGAACCTATCAATTTGAGAGGCAACGAGGTGCTCCCCTCCCCGTTTGTTGTTCCAGGTGATCCGACCATCTCCTGTTTCCAAGTCCGCTAGGGAGCCCTGAGCCAGGAACTCCCTAAATTCTTCTTGAAACCTATCCATGACACGTCTTCCTCCCTTCTTTTCCCTAAGAGAAACGATTAGATTAAAATCCCCTCCTATAATCCAGTTACCTTCAAGGGCGCTTCCCCTCAGCCATTGCAGAAAGCACATATAAGCCGACTTCTGAGGAAAAGCGCTGGGTCCATAGACATTAACCAGGGTCCCTTTGGCCCCTGTCTCCAGAAAATGAAAATTGGCCATCAGAGAAAAATGATTAGCCCTACAATCTAACAGATCAATAACTTTTGGGTGCCATAGCACCGCCACTCCCCCAACCATGCTGTCTGAGTTCGTCGCCATCACTTGACTGCCTTTCCAAATCTTTTTCCCGATTGTTTCCATCACTTCTGAGTTGCATTTTGTTTCTTGTAGAAATAAGACATCCGACCTCTCTTGCTTGACTTTCCTAGCTAAAGTCTTGATTTTCCTAAGATGGTTACATCCCCTGATGTTCCAAGAAACTATCTTCATTGAGTAACCTTACTGACTTCAGAGAAGGCCGCCCTAATCATTGGGTATTGACCTGATTCGATGAGCTTCACCCCAATTTCTGCGATCCTTTGTTTGTTCGTTTTTCACCCTCTTCTCAATTCCTCCTCCGAGGATTTTCGTTGACTCCCTTTCTGGGGTTTCGAGGAGATCCCCAAATGCCGGTGGGCCTTGGTGCAGAGGATAGCCTCCTGGAGCAGTTCCAGTTGTTTGCGAGAGACATACCTTTGACCTGCCTTATCGCATTCCTTCTCAATCTCATCCAGATCGAGATCTCCCAGCTCCATTTCCTCCCCTTCGTCTTCTTCCATTGCCTCAACTTGACTCTTTTGCTCGTCCCCTCTTCCAATCTCGACCACCTCAGCTTCCTGATGCTTGGTCGAGTTTCCTTCCCCAGTCTTTTCTTTTCCCTCTTCACTCTCTTCCAAGATCTGGAAGGGATTAATACTGGTAATTACCTTCCCCAAACTTTCCTTGCGTAGTTTTGGTCCCCCACCGACCTTACCTTTGCGTCTGTTTCGAACTTGCGTGAATCCCTCGTTTTCCATTTTGCCATTCCCACCTTGATTTGAGGATGCCTGTCCCTGGCCCCCCTTTGGACAGTTTCTCCAAAAGTGGCCATATTCATGGCAAATTCTGCATCTGAACGGGAGTTGCTTGTAATCGATCTTTTGGATCCATTCTTCGTCCTCCTAGTTCAAACAAACTGCCTCGGGGAGTTCCTTTGATAGATCCATATATACGCAAATACGGGCGAACGCTGTGTACCTTTGTTGCTTGGTCTGTTCAACCACCTTCACAAACTCACCTAGGGAGTTGCCAATATCTTTTAGGATCTCCATTTCCCAGTATTCGCACGAGAGAGCAACCAAACAGATCCAAACTATGGCCACCGTCATGTCCTCTGTCTCTGGATTGAATATCTCCTTCCAGGGCCTAAGGTAGAGACCCGTTGAGAATAAAAAATATGGGTCGCCCTCCCAAACTCTATCCTTGTCCTCCTGGTTAAAGAAGATTATCGTGAAAAAACCTTTCGATCCTAAATGAAGATCATATTGGCCTTTAGGGTTCCAGGTGCTTCTGATCCAACGGACTAGATCTCTTTCCCTAGGCCATACCACGACGAACTTCCCAATGAGGGATTTCTCCTTCCACAGTTCAATCTTCTCCTGGATCTTGTTAGAGCGGATATGGATCGTCGGAATAGATTGGGCTTTTGGGAGGCAGCCTCCCTAGCCCAGTCTCCTTCCTGCTCCCAATCCTTCCCTGCTACCGCCCGCGCTTCTACTGCTGCCTCCACTTCCCTCCGGGGTTAGGCTCCGAGGGATCTTTGTTGCCATTTTCACAGGGGGAATTGCAGCCCCCGTTCGCTGCCCCTGCGCACTCAGAGCGCCTGCCATCGCCGCCCTGATCCAGGCCAAACCCTTGCTATCCTCGAAAAAATATTGGTTCTATAGAAACCAAATTGCAAAGCTTGACTGTTAGTGTCTATTCTTTCATGGAAATTCTTATATATTAGCTACTTGTTTTAGAAATTAATTTCGCCAATCCCTAAGTTTAAAAGATGAATTAATATTTAAAGAGTGTTGTTGGTTATTGCTTGTGTTACCAACTCCGCAAATCTAACAATAGATGTGCTTCCTAGCCTATTATGAACTACTAAGAGGCTAGCAAATAACTTATCCAGAAATGGAAGGTGGTTCATTTGTTTTTTTAGAGTGGCTTGACATGGGNAACAATAGATGTGCTTCCTAGCCTATTATGAACTACTAAGAGGCTAGCAAATAACTTATCCAGAAATGGAAGGTGGTTCATTTGTTTTTTTAGAGTGGCTTGACATGGTTTTGTTTACTTTTTGACTTCTAGAATGTTGCCCGAAGTAATGTAGCTACCACCATGCTGGTTTTCTATGAAGTTACATCATAAGGGCATTCTTTTCAGAGTTTGGATGACAAGATTTTGTGTTGCCTTTACTTAATTGCTAAAACTTTACCATATGAACCTATAGTTTAGAGTAATCTAGGATGTTGATTTTTTCTCAACATTGACATGTCCTACCGTGTTGACTAGTTTTTTAATTTAATTTGGTATAACATACTTTCATAGATAACCTTGGGAAATTATTGAGTTGTCTCCTGTCTGAAAACACCAAGATATGGGTGAAATGATGCATTTCACTTATCAATATTATGTACATTCTAAGATACAGGACATGACTGTTGAATTTTAGCATTAGTATGGATACTTAAAAATTTGAAGATTAACTTTAAACAAATGACATGTGCAGTAAAATAACATTCATCACATCAACACAATGGACATAAGAGTTTTTCACTGGGGAAACCTTTAAAGGACAAAACCCCCAAAAAGCATTAGTAACTCATCTCGTAAATGAGATGACTAGAAATTCTTCAAAAAGTTCCTCAAACCCCTATAGGGTTAACCACAATACTAGAAGATCAATTTTCCAAGTTACATAAAAAATGCCCAATTAGGGTTTCTTCAGAAAATCAAACTTTTCTCTCTCGTGCCCAATAATTTAAGGCTGCCCGAAATTGTGTACCTGCCCGAATTTGATTGATCTGCCTTGTTAATCTGCCCGTCTGTAGACCTCTATCTGCACCTGCCCGTACGGCTGCTCGATCTGCTGCCTGTGGTCAGTTTTCTACCTCTGCCCGAACTGGGTACTGCCCGACTGCCCCGTTTGGCAGCCCTACTACTGCCCTAGGCCGTAGCCTTATGGGCTGGCCCGAGGGCTTGTGCAGGCTCAACAACACTGTTGGCTGCTACAGAACCCTCACGGGTTTGCCCATGGGCTGCCTAGAGGGTCAATTGGGCTACAACAGCCCTCACGGGCCTGCCCTTTGGTTGCTCGAGGGTTGGCTGTGGGCCAAACCCTCATGGGTATGCCTGTAGTAGGCTGCTCGAGGGTGCCAAGGGGGCAATGCCCTCTAGTGGCCTGCCCGCAGTAATGAGAAAGAGGGTTAAACCCTCAACGCTGCCCTCAGAAGAAAAATTGGGTAGCTCGTGAAGAAGAGTGAAGCTGCCCGTGGAGATGGTAGAACTGCCCGGTGAGAAGATGGCTGCCCAGAACTGTTATGCTGCTGAAGAGGAGGGTTTGCTGAACAACCCTTAAGAAAATAGTAAGAAACCCTAGCTTAGGATTTTCCTTCAATGGAGAATGATGTAGCTGTACCTGTGAGAGCAAGTGTGTGTAATAATGAATTGGCTTGATCTTCTTTTATATCCTTGAGTCACCTGTAAGTGGACCAAAATTGGAAAGAACAAAATAATGTTATTTTATTCTTTTCTAATTTTCACTTTTACCTTTAGCCTTCCAAAAGGTCCTTTATGTATTTTTGACTTTTACCAAAAGTCCTTATGTAATTTTGACTTTTACCTATGGTCCTTTTCCTGTGGTCCAAAAGTCCTTATGTATTTTTGACTTTTGCTTTTAGCCTTTTTCCAAGTGCCCTTGTGGTCATTACCTGTGGTTTTTTAATTCCATTCGAAGTACATCATTATAAACCAAGAGAGTTACTAAAGCTTTTATCTCACACTCTGTGTGTCACCAAGATCAGGTACTAGGGTATCTTAACCAAGGGTAGCTAAGCTTTGGAGAAGAACACAAAGCCCATAAATCAAGGGTTAGAGTGTCACACATGCCTAGACCAAGTCTAGGGCTTATAGTGCCTTCCTGGTAACAGACCGGGTGCCTCAGCCACGGGATGCATAATTTGAACCTACGTCAAATACTTGGTAATAGACCAAGCGCCTCCATTCTCCAAGAGAATGGCTACTCATAACTAAGATGAGTCTACCAGTACTAGACTGGTCCACATCGTGGTCTCGGACCAGATGTCTACCATTCAATAGAATGGTCACTCAACACAGGGTTGAGTCCCCCCAGGGCAAAGCTGGGTCCATATCATAGTCAAGGACTAGATATCATCATTCCACTGAATGATCACTCAACACTAGGTTGAGTCTACACCGTGGTCCTGGACCAGGTTTCCCCATTTAACGAAGAGAATGGCTCTCGATGCTGCTCAGAAAAATCAACAATGACTTCTAGGGGCCATGTGTTCTATCCCGTGTGATGGGCACGTGACTTGTTAGGACACTTATTTGACTGTGGCATGTTTCCCAAAATAGGACACATGTCTCGATGTGTTGGACATGTGTGAACAAACAAGAGAACCTGCTGAAAGCCAATGAGTGTTAAAAAGTGGTTTTCACTTCTTTTGTCACTTTTAGATATATAGAGAAAGGGCTCTTACTGTCTAACCTTGTGCAGGTGAAGGATAAAATCTATAGTTGAAGGGATTCTGGGCAATTTGAAGGCATCCTAGCAAAACTAGATGAATCATTTCTCCAACATCATTGTTTTTCTTCAATCATAGCACATAAATCATGGCTCAATCATCAATGGCAGCTGGTAAAATAAAAAAAGGTAATAATGTCAATTTTGGTGTTTTCCCCCCTCCTCCATCCTTGTCTATCTCTATTACTACTTTTGTTGGACACAACGAGCATACCGAGAGGGGGGGGGGTGAACAGTGTGTATAGCTTTTGTTACTTTTTCAACGTTAACAATCATCAGCAGCTCATTCAATATTATGCAGAGTACGTTATTATCATTAGACATATCATCATCACATAAGAAGCATAGCAAAACATAGTACACAGTATTTTTACGTGGAAACCCAAGTCCTGGGGAAAAACCATGGAAGCCTTATAATAATAGTTTTTCAGCAACAACTGGAAGGAGGCAACAAACCCCTTAATACAATGACTTCAATTCTCCAGCTACAACTGGAAGGAGGCTACAACCCCTTGATTTACAGGCTACAACCTGAAGGAAGCTCCAACTCTCTAGTTCTTCGGCTACAACCGGAAGGATGCTACAACCCCCTTTCCTTGCCCCCTCTTGCCATCCTGATATGAAGATAGAAACTGCTGAACCACGACTGCACTGATCCTGCGGACCTGCTAATCAATGCATGTACTACACTGCACAACCGCTGCCACTACTAACCACTGCTCATCATCTAATCACTATCCACTGTATCACATTGCTCATCAACCTGTACAATCAACCTATCCAATCAAGATGTACCAATCAATTTGTTGCTCACATCAATTGACTCAGTCAATCTGAGTCTAACCAATTGCACACCAAACTCAGTCCACTTGAGTCAAAGCAACTGCTCATACAACTCAGCCACTCTGAGTTAGACCAACTGCACAGAAGGCAACTTGTGCCAATCCTCCTCAATTGAACCAACACGTACCAAGCTGTTTGTGTACCTGTGCCAAATCAATCATATACTTGTGTTAATCTAATCAAGTGCTTTGACAGTCAACCAACCCTTCTTACTTGGCCTAGTTCATCAAGTAAGAGACACATTTGAGCAACCAAGAGACTTCACATACGGTCGACCAAACTTTGTACAATCACACTCAACTTAATGACACCACAACCAACCTCAATCACAGTCAAGGAATACTTGACAGTTAAACATGATATATCTCAACCAACTAATCTCAGCCAAGAAGATAAAAGACTTAACCAAGTATGTCAAACTCAGTCAATCTCATGAACTCTTAGACACAAAAGAATTTTTCACTCCACTCAAATCAAGTCAACAAGTCAAACAAATATCAAACAAATAATCACCTACAATACTGTCAAAGGTTGTCATTAACAGTCAATAATAGTTCAACTCCACTTAGGTCAAAGACACAATGATCAACACTTGTCAAACTAGTTTTCAAAGAAAACACTTAGGTTGATCAAATAAATCACTCACAAGATCTATTACTTACATGTCAACTTCTCATTCAATACTACACTATACAACAATCAATATAAACACCAAAATCTATGCCAACAATATCCAAGATAATCATCAAGATCTATATCAAGAACACATCAAGATATATTCCAAGATAACCATCACCATAGCCTCCATATAATATTCAATGACTTCAAAGATATATACCAATATATAGGCTCACATACTAAGATCAAAGATGAACTCTATTTATGAGAGACATGTGCCATCACAAGAGAAACCTAGAAGCATAAACCATACCTTTCTGAAGATCACAAGATGAAGAAACATTAGACAAACCAAAATAAACTCTATATCATGTCATTACATAGCCCTCACAACAAGCGTTCCAACGAGCTAAGAATTTTGTAATTCCGATTCCGTATGAGAAAGTTATGCCAATTTTAGTGAATCTCTTCAATCCTCAAAGATGCCCAAAAATTTCTCCTCCACAAAGTTTCGCACTTTTCTCCAAGAGTTGCGAAATACCAAAGAGAGACTTGATTGATGAACAAATGAAATGTTTGATATTCTATTTATATAGGTTGTGGAGGTAAGTTAGCACCTCAAACTGGGCCGACATGCAATTCAAAATTACAAATAATTAAATTCTCTTTTGTCTGGTCGGCTGATCCAAAAAGGTGGGGTACACCAACTTCAAAAATTCATATCTCTTCAACCATAAGGAGTTAGAAGATGCTCCACATATTAGCGGAAATGGCTTGATGAGAACTATCTCTGGAGCAACCGAATCCGGTTGTCCGTTAGTTGAATCCGATTATCATTGTAATAATGAAATATGAATAATAATAATATATTGGATGGTTTAATAATTAAAAGGGAAGCTCGCCTTTATAGGCTTTGAGCGTGTAAACTGAAGGGTTACACCCTTTCATAAGATAATTAACTAATCTAAATAATATTTTATTTTATAGTTGTTACATTGCCACTTCTTTTAAGGAAGCTTTGTCCTCAAAGCTTAAGTATTTTCCTAGTGTCGTTCTTCATTCTGACTCGGTGTTGGTATTAGAATCAGACGAGGTCTCTTGTGCAGAGACTCGCACTTCCTTTCCATTGATGATTTTGCACTGTATTGTCTCATTGTTCCTACATTTATGACCAGGGGTCCAATCATCATCGCATCGACGACATATGTTTTTCTTTTTTTTTCTATTATCACCGTAACTGTTAGATGACTTCGATCTATTTTCCATTTCATAGGCATATGATTGAGGTTTGTGGCATTGATGACTGGGTGACCAAGTATCTGCACAGTACCTACATTGTGTCTCTTTTTCTTGCCGATAATGGTTATTGCCTCGTTTTAATTCCTTCCAATTTGCGTTCTGCGGCTTTTGCTTTATGTCTTGCTACTTCTACGTTAGGTATGTCATGCAACTTTAACTCTCTTTGGAGGTATGGTTTAAGACCTCCTAAATAGGTTTCGAGTCTTTGCTTGTCAAACAACCCAAATACTCGTGTCAATAAGGATTCCCATTGATGTGTGAATTCCTCAACGTTTCCGATTTGTTGTAGTCTGGTAAGTTTAGTGAAAAATTCATCTTCTTTGATTCCTTGAAACCTATGAAAAAAATCATTTTTGAACAAGTTCCAAGTGTAGGTAAAATTATCTCTCTTCCATCATAAGTACCAATTATAGGTGTACCCTTCCATATGCATTGACGCATATTTCACCTTCTCCTCGTCAGATTGAATGTTGTAAATGTCGAAGTATTCTTCTGCTTTGTTTAGCCAAGCAACGCATTGGTCTTCACTCCCATTGTATTTCGACAACTCTATTTTTGCCTTAGGTGGGTACACTTTGTAAGGACGACGTTCATTTCCTTTTGCCTTATGGTTTGATGGTGGCTCGGAACTACTGGACGATGAAAGTGACATATCTGAATTGCTTCGTTGTTGGCGGTGATTTTAGTTTTTCTTTTCTCTACTATTTTACTTATAACGTCTATTTTGCTGTTTAATCGTGCCTCCATATCTGGCAGTACTTGTGTTTCTATCTCATCCTTTGCGCGCATTTCTCCTCCACGTGAACCCTAACCTGCAACCAAAAAATAACCAAATAATATTAATAAAAATAGCATATTATATATAATAATAATAACCAAACAATATTAATAAAAATAGCATATTATATATAATAATAATAAATTATTATTATATTATAATATTTATTTAAAAAAAAACTATATAACAAATATTATATATATAGTTAAAAATCAAATATTATATTTTTTTATAATAATATTTGTTTAAAAAAAAAAAATAATAAAAAAACTATATACACAATATTATATAGTTTATAGAAGAAAATAATAATAATAATATTAATTAATTAATATATTATTATTCAAATTTCACCTAAAAAAGCCAAAATAGTGCCGAAATACACACCTCCGTATACAATGTCCAAGACCATGGAGGAACTGAAAGAGAAGATCGAAAAAATGGAGAAGGACATAAAGTCCCTTGTCGCTAACCAAGAAGGCTTGAAGGAAAAGATGCAAAATAACAATACATTACTCAAAAATGATCTTGTTTTGGTACTAGAAAGAAGGCTCGACGACAAACTTGACATCCTGAACGAAAAACAAAAAGACGTGGATGACAAAATGAGTACCATAACACAAAACATAAACACCTTAACACAGAACATGAGCACCATGACACAGAACCATAATACATTAATTGAGATGTTACAAAGGCTCATACCCAGTCTGGGCCAAGTCAGCGGTCCACACATGCTAGATGCCTCATTTCATGTTGCCACCCAGGAAACACTCGCAAAGAATCAAGAAGAATTGCAAAAAGAAATGGAGCAACCGAATCCGGTTGTCCGTTAGTCGAATCCGACTATCATTGTAATAATGAAATATGAATAATAATAATATATTGGATGGTTTAATAATTACAAGGGAAGCTCGCCTTTATAGGCTTTGAGCGTGTAAACTGAAGGGTTACACCCTTTCATAAGATAATTAACTAATCTAAATAATATTTTATTTTATAGTTGTTACAATCTCCCTATGATGGGTTTATTTGCAAATCCTTGGTCTAATACCCTTAAATTCTTCAATTTGTTCAGAACTTCAAAGATTCACACTTAAAGGTGCCAAAGACCATGTTACCTTATGCATAACTTCCAAGGTCAAAGGCTTCAATGGACATCATCAAAGGCATGAGAGATTCGATGGTCTTCACATCCACAGACTTCACATCAATAAGGAGGAGGGATCCACCATATACTCATCATCTCAAGGGTATCAAGGACCTCCACACCACCAATCAAGTGGGAACAAAGACTTTTTCAAGAATATCATCATCATATTCAAGGTCTCTATATCATTAAAAACATATTCATTGGTTCTACTATATATCTTCATCACAATAAGAGTACCAACACCCCAAAAGAGGGGCGCAAAGAACTCACCACTAGTTTGCAACACCTTATGGGCTTCATATGCATGATCACAAGGCTACAACATGCCAATGACCATATAGCGTCCAAGGGCCATCAAACCACCATATGTGTGGGTTCAAGACCCAAACTCCCAAGGACACTAAGGACCCCATAAGAATGGGTTCCAACATACCACCATAAGTGTGGGTTCCAAGACCCAAGTTGCCAAATGCAAGAGGATCAAGATCTAAGCTTGTGGACTCAAGGACCCCACAAGAACTCAATAACCTCAAGACCATCCAATGCAAGCAATAGGCTCCAACATCAACACATCAAGGGACTTACACACATGACAACATCATCCATCCAACAACCAATCAAGAGACCAAAACAAGTACAAGCATAACAAGCAACACAAAGACCAGTAACCAAAGATCAACCAGGATCAAGGAACTCTACAATGGACTCAAATGGGACCAAGATACAACTTAGGGGCACTTGACCAGGTCAATGGGTAACCAGGGCTTTTTCCATTGTTCTAAGGCCTCCAAGGGCTTCAAGCTTGGGCTTGGACAAGGTCAAAAGGGCTCCACAAAGGGCACCAAGGACACTACAGTTGGCATCAATGACCAGACATCGTTGGCATCAATGACAACTTAATCAACAACTCCATCTGTTGCAAGTGGTTGTGAGTGCTACAAACAACCCCACTGTAGCAAGACATCAAGCTCAAGAACACAAATATCTGCTATGGAAGTCTGGGGCAAAGCTTGTTGGGGGAAATGTTGTTTGGATATCAAATTACTGCGATATTGAATTGAAGAGAATCTACTACTGAATATAGGGCCATTTGTTGGGCCTTAAATGTGGATTTGGAGCATGTTAAGCGGTCATTGCCACCCAGTGAAAAAATATGTCAAGAGAGGATAATATTGCCTTGAAGGGGGTGGTAGCAACAAGTGGGGCATGCAAAGAGGAAGCCACACAAAGAAGATGGCTTCCATTCTTGAGGAAGCCATCCAACAAAAGTGGGAGTGGGAATCGGGATTGCAATTCAACCAATAAGAAAGAGACCAACTCCCAGTGGTGGTACAATGAACGAGATCTTTCAACAATAACAGTGAGAGGAGGTTGATCTTATCATTGGGTTTTTTTCTATCTGAATTTCATTTCATTTAATGTTGCACGGTTTTATTTGTTTTTTGAGATGTTTCAAGCTCTAGTTGAATGGGCTCCACTCGGGTATGCGCCTCCCACTTTAGAGAAGCTTAGAACCACATTGGTGGTTAAGGCAAAGAAGGAGGTGGACCTTCCACTCGTTAATTTCACGGTGTCTTCCTAGAATAGGCCAGTCTTCTTGAAAGCTGTGGATACTCATGGAAAATACAAGGATGCACAATATATGGGTGAGTTGTTCATTAAAGTCATTGAAGATGTAGGGGTTGATTCTTGAGTGCAAATTATCATAGATAATGCACTTGTTTGCAAAGATGTTGGCATGATTGTGGAAACTAAGTATTCACATATATTTTGGACACCTTGCATTGTTCATTCTTTGAATTTAGAACTTAAATCTATTGCTTTAGATGTGACATGGATGGGAACTTTCATTGATAATGCACGCCATATTCACAAATTTATACAAACCCCATACCAGTGCCCTCACAATCTATGAAGAGTACACAAATCTATCATTGTTGAAGGTTGCAAAGACTTGGTTTTCCTCCTTCATCATGCTTAAGAGCTTGAAGGAGGTCAAGATGGCTCTTGGGGCCATGATTGTTTTAGAGTTTTGGTATTTTTTGAGAAAGATGGATCAAACTACAAAAAAGTTCAAGGATATAGTGTTAGATGATGGTTGGAGGGGTAGATCTTACCTTTAAGATCATGGACCCTATTGTTTCCTTGTTGTGGTTTGCAGGCATGGATGAACCCATCTCCTGAGATGTTTATGAGGGGTGGGACTCCATGATTGAGGTAGTAAAGACAATTATTGTAAAGAATGCATTCCTTGACTATGGGATTGTTAGCAAAGGTCTTGTTCACCACCATTTAACATATTCTTATTGCTGGGTGGGAGAAGAATTGCACACCTTGGCATTGCTTGGTTCACTCATTGAATCCAAAGTAGTACAATAATGGTTGGCTTAATGGTGGGTATTCACAGCGATTTCTTCATATGGATAGAGAGATTTTATTGCGGAGGAAGGAGGCAATTAGAAGGATATATCGAAACAGAGAATCCCTTATGAGGTGCAGGGGGGCTTATTAGAGGTTTTCACTGGCACTAGGAGATTTGGAGGCTATGACATGCTTGGAGATAAGGGGATTAAGAAATCCTATGTTTGGTGGGGAACTCATGGGGTAGTATGCTCTATTCTATATCGGTTAGCCATGATGCTTCTCTCTTAGGGTACTTCATCCTATTGTTGCGAGAGAAATTGGAGCACATATGAGAATTTCCACACTTTGAAAACTGGTGGGATTGAGTAGTCTAGAGTAGAGACAATGGTGTATGCACCCCAACACCCTTATTCACATGATGAGCGGCAAGTGGTTGAAGGGAAAGACAAAGACGTGGGATGTATTTCTTGATGGTATTTGGACAACAGTGTTGCGTTGGCATTAAACAACCTAGATCTTAGTGAACCAGTGCTAGAGGCCATCACTTTTGATGATGGTGATCCTCTTGAGGGGTCATCCTCCACACCAGCAGATGCAATTCTGGGATTGGATATGGAGGAGGAGGAAAGAGTAGTGGCAGTGGTGGTGATTTTGATGATTTTGACATGGAGGAGGACTATTGACAAATGATGAGCTATGAGATTCTTTCATCTACAGTTTTAGTATCTACCCTATTTTGTATTTGCCATTAGTAACAGTGATTTAGTATCTATGTAAACGTTTTGATTTTGATGACATCAAATGACTCGATGAGAAAACTGCAGTTTATGGTTCTAACTTCTAATTTCTGAACTTCTATTTTATGTGTATTGAACAATCTAATTTCTGTGTGTTTGAATCTTGATCATCATTGATGTAAAAACTAGTTGTATCAATATTTTGAAAATGTTCTAATTTTTAAAAAAATTGGATCTTTGTCTATATTTCTTTTTTGTATTTGTAATATATATATATGATGTGTTGCCTGTGTCCTATTATGGGGGTTGACTTGCCCTGTTTCAGATACTTGTATCTGGGTGTCCTTCATGTCCCATGTCTCAGTGCCATGTGACTTAGGGTACATTAGCAAATGCCATATACAAAGAAATTGTGTTTGTCTTCCAAACACATTTCCATTTTCACAGTTTCTCCTATATAATTTTGCAGAGGGTTGCTCATACACACATTTAAACTTACACTCCATATACTAGCCATCTATCTGTTTGTTGACAAATGCATGTTTCATTGTAACAGATCAAGCCACCATCCTCTCCAACAGGCCGGTTTACTCAAGTGTTATCTGTGGGAATTGGAGGGTCAGCTTTGGGTCCAGAATTTGTTGCAGAGGCATTGGCTCCAGATAATCCTCCTCTAAAGGTATTTCATTTGTCTTCGAAGGTTATTGCCTTTATTTAGAGTTAATATCCGGTGCAGCCCATGAATAGTTTTCTTTAGGATATGAGTTGTGCAATAAAATGCTTGTTCATGATGTGATGCACTGTTCACGTTTTCTTCAAAACAACAGGTTTATTTAGACTTTGGAAAGTGAATCTCATTTGGCCTTTCTGGTGTTTGATTTGTTTTCATGTCTATTTTTATGTCTCCTTCTGAATGCTGATTGCAATGTTAATCACAGGGGTTAATTCCATTTGTTTTTCAACATTTTTTTTTGTGAAACATCTTATCCTATCCAATTCAATTGGAAATGATCATATGCTGGATTGCCTTTTAGCTACTTCCTAAATATCTGTGCTTGTACGGGTGTGTATCATAAGCTTGAGCTTTATCCTAGATATGGTAGCAGCTCAATGGATTTGTTTATACATTTGTGTTTTTTTTTAATGAATGCTATGCTAATGGGCTTAATAGTCTGGACTCTGTGATGCAAACACAAGGCAATATTACTGGATCTGTATTATAATAAAGACATTTTCTCCCTTTTGCAGATAAGATTTATTGATAACACAGACCCTGCAGGCATTGATCACCAAATTGCCCAGCTTGGACCAGAACTTGCTTCAACCCTTGTGATTGTTATCTCAAAGGTTTGTTGATTTCACGGGGCTCTCAGACTAGAAGTTTTAGCCATATGAAGACCTGCCCTTTAAAATAGAAATCGTAGTTAGACTATTTCATGAGGGAATTGAGATGGAGCAATCTTTTTTTTCTGCAGAGTGGAGGCACTCCAGAAACTAGAAATGGATTGTTGGAAGTGCAGAAAGCCTTCCGTGAAGTGGGCCTCGATTTCTCCAAGCAGGTTTGGTCACTTTAGATTCATAGTTTTTCTATCTTATTTCACTTTAGAAAGAATTATATTAAGGGAGCATGATGTAAGCATCTTGTAAGAACTCTGCAGGTGAAAGAAACTTCATGATTAATGTATGGTGTGTCTTTGAACTTAGGGCTATACAGGGTCACACGCACTGCAAATTGGAACAGTTTTAGCTCCTAATAGATGCTTCTGCTTGCCATGTTACATTGCATTATGTTATTGGACACATTATTGAAAGAAGTTAAATGGAGTATCGAAGGATCTCATGACCTGTTTAGCCATCTTGGTAATAAAGAGTGTATGTCACAGGATGACTTGGATTCATACAGTGCTGAATCACTGATTGATATGATCTGCATTTCACTGGAATTCTTCAATGTTGGGATGAATTTGTTGAACATATCATCTAAGTTGCCAGGGTACTTGGTTTGGGGATGGGGATGGCACCTTTTGAAACAGGGGACTTGTGTTTGTCAAGGGTACACTATATATATATATTTTAATTAATATGAAAGAATTTAAAAACTCGCACCTTGCAAAATATCATTTTCAGCAAATAACAACCTAAACATGCACATTGCTTCATTGAAGTTTGAACAATCATACAATGATTAGAAAAACACTGAACAATCAACTTGATCATTATCATTTGAAAATTGAAATTGATATTAATACGTCTGGACCTTAAAAAGTTAAACCAAGTGGCAAGTACATCTTTCGTATTACATTCAGTCCACTTCATTGTCCACATTTTTACAGGAATAGAGCACTGAAATTCCTTCGCTGCTGGAAATGAAATGGTAAAATGAGAGGGTGATTTAATATTTTGAGTGTGGGAGGGTGTGAGGTAAGTGAAGGATTAGTATTTTGGGTGAGGGCCCCACCATATCCTTAAATTTTTGATCCTTTTTAAAATTAAACACACACACACACACACACACATATATATAGATATATATTGGTGGAGGATGTTCCCCTGGCCTCTGGAGCACCCAAAAGCACCTGGAATTGGGGTTTTGGTACACATTTTGGGCTGCCATCCTCAATTACCTGCTGGGAAGAACCTGGTTCTTCACTGAAGAACCTGTTTTGTTTGTGTTTGTGAGATGAAGTCCCCATTCCCAAATCCTGTATGGGAGACAGGAACCTGGGACGGGTTCTGGGACCCTTTACCTGGGTGTGAGTACCCATGCAACTTGAGTATTATTCAATTTCTCTAAATAATAGCTTAAGTATGATTAGATTTAATTATTTTGAGCTTATGTTTCCTAAGTTGATTTCAGTTTTAAATTTTGTTTAAGCTTATGGGTTTCTTGACTAAAGGTGGATTGAATATACTCTTTCGTCTTGCTCTGTTCAGGGTGTTGCCATCACTCAGGAGAATTCATTACTGGACAACACTGCTCGGATAGAAGGATGGGTGGCAAGATTTCCTATGTTTGATTGGGTTGGAGGTCGAACATCTGAAATGTCAGCAGTTGGACTGCTTCCAGCAGCTCTTCAGGTTCGTTTCTTCAATTCATGGACTAGTTCCAATTTACTTTTTGCTTGTAATGCTGTCCATACAGTTTCTGAGAGCTTTTTTTTCATGCTCAGGGTATTGATATCAGGGAAATGCTTATGGGTGCATCTATAATGGATGAAGCTACTAGGATTCCTGTGGTATGTATCTTTTTTAGTTGAACCTTAAACCAATGGATAATTCCATTTGTTGTCTTATCTCATGAAACCTTTATAATTAAACGAATTTTTTGATGCATTTTTTTCAGGTTAAAACCAATCCTGCAGCCTTGTTGGCACTATCCTGGTATTGGGCCTCTGATGGTATAGGGTCCAAGGTTTGTTCCATTAGAGCTTTGGACTACAAAGCATTGTTGTATTACATTACTGTATTTCTTTCTGCTCCTTATAAGAGTCAAGACTACTTTATGTTTTAATTGCATAGTGAGAACATAAACTGCTGTTTCTTGCTGTAACCCAATTAGCTGTAATTTGTTTTAGCATATTAATGCGCCACCCTGTTTTCATCAGGATATGGTTGTTCTTCCATATAAAGATAGCCTGCTTTTGTTTAGTCGCTATCTGCAACAGCTGGTCATGGAATCTCTTGGAAAAGAGTTTGATCTAGATGGGAACCGGGTAATTAAGGGACACACCGTTTGTTAATCTATTTTTGGCACTTTTTTGATATTTGGATGAGTTGCCACATCTCTTTGATATTTTGATTAACAACTAATGTTTGAAATGATATGATTGTAATTTCTTATTATCAGGTCAACCAAGGCCTATCTGTATATGGGAACAAAGGAAGCACAGATCAACATGCGTAAGTTTTTAATGCTTTCATATATGGTCTGAGGTAAGGGTCTCAATGTTGTTCTATGACGCATGATTAGTGCTTGCCATTAACTATAATTTATTGGTTTCTGTAGCTACATTCAGCAACTGAGAGAAGGAGTTCACAACTTCTTTGTAACCTTTATTGAGGTGCTCCGTGACAGACCACCAGGCCATGACTGGGAACTTGAACCTGGTGTTACTTGTGGGGACTACCTTTTTGGTATGCTGCAGGTTAGTGAGTTCACAATAAGCTTCTGTGTACATTTCTGTTTTTGACCTTTTGGTGGGAAGCATGGATCTTCCTTGGAAAATATTCTTTACAATCAACAGAGAAACTTTTAATCCAGCAGTTTTGTCTCTTGGATAGTTTATGACAGCAGAATAGGACAGGCGGCAAATTGCAGACCATTGTGAGTGCTAAATAATAATGCAATCATCCGTTCAAGATCATTGAAACACAATAGCGAGCCACAGGCATGGTTTCACTTTTAATCCAGGATCAATTGAGGCAAATGAACTTATCATATGAACATATGTTACCATGAATTAAAAAACGTGAAAGAAAATGAAAAACAGGGTCAGTATGGTAAATAGAAATTGTCAGGTTTTGCGATAAGAAATTTTAGGGTTTTAAAAAGATGTAGCCTAAGACTCTAAGCACAATACGGATTGGCCCATTTCCAGTAGCTCAAAAGAATGGGAAGGAATCCAGCAGGAATCATTTTGGATGGACGGAATTGCACATATCAGATGTTAACATTGCACAATCTAGTTCCAGTAGGGGTATTTGGGGCTTCTGAATCCATTTCTGCATTAAAAACAACAATTTCATCAATTCAAAATTGCAATTCTGACAAAAATAGCCTGGTGGGATTTTGGTGATGGCAAAATGGAAAAGGTAAAAAAACATATAATGTTTACCCTTCTTTTTAAAATATGTATGCACAATCCATTTCTGCATTAAAAACAACAATTTCATCAATTCAAAATTGCAATTTTGGCAGCAATAGCCTGGCGGGATTTTGGTGATGGCAAAACGGAAAAGGTAAAAAGCATAGAATGTTATTGTTTACCCTTCTTTCTAAAATATGTATGCACAAATAATAAAAAAATTGAACTATCAACATACATCATACAAAAGTTTTGGGAGTCATTCAAAATCTACAAGTACATACACAAAGATATTAGATCCTGTAAATATTAATGTAAATCATTAATACTTGAATCACACATGGATCCTCAAATTTTTTTTTGTGAACAAATTTGTCTTATCATTGTAAGCATTAATGTCAGCAGCATTTATATAAAGGGAACAAGTTAATTGCCTTATTTAATTTTTTTTATCTAGCTCTCCGAGGGAGAGCATCTAGTACAAAGCATATGGAAATCCAAAATGGGACCCTTTGAGTTTCAGTAAATATATACATCTGGTTACAGTCAATAACTGGACTAGCCAGTACATACATACTAAGTTGCTAATCGCTATAGATGCAAACAGAGAGAACTGCAGAGTATAAATTTAACAGACTGGAAAAAACTACCAGCATACATAACAAAAGAATAAACCCTCAGGTTGGGTAAGAGCATCGTAGTGTGTTTTTGGCCTAAGGGCAGGTTGTGCTTCCTCCTCCACAACTATAGGTGGCTGGGCTTGTCCTGCACACATGATCTTCAACATGAGCACTTTGTCTTTGAATTCCGTCCAGAGATGGTCAGACCATTCCTCTTTATTCTTCTACTGTTCACAAAAACTCATCATAGCCAAGTAAAATTGTTCATTGGTAACCTTGCTGCTCATCTGTTTTTAATTCTTCATAACTGATGAACTCACTTCCTCAAATTGTGATGGAAGCCCCTGCTGGACCAAGAAATTTGCAAACCAATCTTTGATATCAAAAGGTCCAAGTGTAAGGAGAATTTTCATCTCAGCCTCCTTCCCTGCTTAGACATCCTCCCAAACTTTATTTCTGTTGCTTGTAGCAGACTGTTGGGAAGAGGGGATGTTGCTCTCTTAAAGTCTCAAGATGAGCTGAATGCCTTGAAAAGAGGGATGGATGAGGCATAAATGCCTATGCAAGCATGAAGATGTGATGATGGCATCTGGGGTAGCAGACTCCCTTCGCTATTTGTTACAGCTTGTTTTAACACCAAAGTGGCAAAGTCCTAATTCACTAATGTTAAGATGTCACTATCACCTTAGCATAAATATTTTCTACTCTTTAGGCCTACTCTCAAGGTCAAGGGAGGCTGCCCTATGGGTTATTAGATCAAGATATGGGAGAGCTAAAAGAAAAGATCTTAAACTTGTTTGTGATTTAAATGTGTTTTGTGTTACATTAAAGTCCCACATGAGTGTTTTAATCAACCAGATATGCCAATATATAATAAATAAAACACTTAACAAAAAATTGCTCAAGCAAGAGATAGATCATCCACGGACATTTCAAGAGAATTAACTTATGGAAATTTAAGTGACAATGAACCACAATATCGTCAATATCAAAGTGGCATCCAATAGGTAGGCTTAATGCCAAAATTCATCCACTAGTAAAGTATATCCAATGGTGGCAATTGTTGAATTTTCAGCATTAGCATAAACTTTAAAAATTTGCAGATAAACATAAATAGATCAGCAGTGCAGTAAAAACACATTCATCACATCGGCACACATGGACACAATATTTTTTTACTGGGGAAACCTTCAAAGGACAAAAACACCAAAAGCATTAATAGCTCATCTCGTAAATGAGATGGCTTAAGAAATTCTTCAAAAAATTTCTCAAATCCAGATCTGGATTTTGACCACAGTAACTGTAAAATTCATCAGTAAAAATTAGACTGATAATTTTACCCACAATTTTCAGAATTACAGAAAATTACCAATTTAGGGCTTCTTCAGAAAAATTGAGATTTTCTCTCTCCTGCCTGAAAATATCAGACTGCTGAAAACTGCTCAAAAATGTCAGCCTACTGAAAACTGTCTGAAAATATCAGACTGCTGAAAACTGCCTGAAAATATCAGACTGTCTGAAAATGCCCAAAAAAAATCAGCCTACTGAAAACTGCTCAAAAATGTCAGCCTGCTGAAAACTGTCTGAAAATATCAGACTGCTGAAATCTGCCCAAAAAAATCAGCCTGCTGAAAATTGCCTGAAAATATCAGACTGCTGAAAATTGCCTGAAAATATTAGACTGCTGAAATCTGCCCAAAAAATTCAGTCTGCTGAAAACTGTCTGAAAATATCAGACTGCTGAAAATTGCCTGAAAATATCAGACTGCTGAAAATTGCCTGAAAATATCAAACTGCTGAAAATTGCCTGAAAATATCAGACTGCTGAAATCTGCCCAAAAAATTCAGTTTGCTGAAATCTGCCCAAAAAATGGAATGCTGAAGATAGCTGTGCAAAAATGCTGAAGATGGACTTTGCTGATAAAACCCTAGCTGAGGGTTTGAACATAAGACAGTCTTCTTCTCCTGTGAGAGCAAAAGTGTGTGTAACAAATGAGAAGGCTTGATCTTTTTTTATAGCCTTTGTTCACCTCTAAGTGGACAAGATTAGGAAAAATAAAAATAATAATATTTTTATTCTTTCCCTAATTTCACTTTCACTTTTTTTTCTGTCTTTTGACTTTGGCCTTTTACCAAGTGCCCCTGTGGTCATTACCTGTGGTACCTTTTACCAAAAGGGGTACTTTTATTTTTCTTCTTTGACTTTTGACTTTGGCTTTTTACCAAGTGCCCTTGTGGTCATTACCTGTGGTACCTTTTACCAAAAAGGGTACTTTTATTTTTCTTCTTTGACTTTTGACTTTGGCCTTTTACCAAGTGCCCCTGTGGTCATTAGCTGTGGTACCTTTTACCAAAAAGGGTACTTTTATTTTTTATTTCAAAAGTACATCATCATAAACCAAGAGAGTTATTAATGCTTTTATCTCACACACTGTGTGACACCTAGATCTGGTACCAGGGTAACTTAACCAAGGGTAGCTAATCCTTGGAGAAGCACACCAAGCCCATAGATCAAGTGTCAAAGTGCCACATACATGCCCGGACCCAGTCTAGGGCTTACAGTGTCTTCATTCTCCTAGAGAATGGCTACTCAGAACTAAGCTGAGTCTACCAGTCCCAGACTGGTCTTCATCGTGGTCCCGGACCAGATGTCTACTCAACACAAGGTTGAGTCTACCCAGGGCAGATCTGGGTTTATATCATGGTCCCAGACCAGATATGTACCATTCAACAGAATGGTCACTCAACACTGGGTTGAGTCTTCACCGTGGTCCCGGACCAGGTGGTCCCATTCTCCGAAGAGAAGGGCTCTCGATGCTGCTCAAAAAAATCAACACTCCCTCTCAGCGAGAGAGGCATTCTCTGCCATACCAAGCTTGTCACGAAAGTACATGAACTTTGATGCTGTTAGAGGCTTGGTCAAGATATCTGCAATCTGTTCATTTGTACGAATGTACTGCAACTTCAGAGCACCTCTCTGCACTAGGTCTCTGATGAAATGATACCTCATTTCAATGTGTTTCGATCTGTCATGAAACACTGGATTCTCTGAAAGCTTTATGTAACTCTGATTATCGCAATGGATGATCGTTGAGTCAAGCTTTCCCTTGAACAGATCAGATAACAACTTTCTGAGCCAAACTGCTTCCTTGCAGGCATCGCTTGCAGCAATATACTCTGCCTCAGCTGTACTTTGAGCTATGGAACCCTGCTTCCTGCTGGACCAAGAGATCATTACTGATCCCATACTGAAGCAATAACCAGAGGTACTTTTTCGGCTGATTGCACTGCCAGCCCAATCTGAATCTGAATATCCAGATAACAATACTCCACTGCTGGAAGTATACCTGAGCCCATAAGTGATATTCCTTCGCACATATCTGAGTACATGTTTGGTGGCTACCAAGTGTATGTGCTTTGGATCTGACATGAACTGACTCAGTGCATTCACTGTGTAGCAGATGTCTGGTCTCGTATGCACAAGATACATCAGGGAACCAATGAGCTGTCTATATAGAGTAGAGTCCACATTCTGTGAACTAGAGGCTGAGTCTCGCAACTTTGTCAAGTTGGTAGTCATTGGTATGCTCATGGACTTGCAGTCCTGCATCCCAAATCTTTGCAAGATATCCATTGCATACTTTCCTTGTGTTAGGAAGATCTCACTTGGCTTTTGCCAGACTTCTAAGCTAAGGAAGTAATGCATCATCCCGAGATCTTTCATCTCGAATTCAGAGGTAAGTTCCCTCTTACATTGGTCAATCAATTGTTCATCACCTGTAAGAAACAAGTCATCTACATATAGAACAAGTATCAAGACATGATTATGAACAACTTTAAAGTACAAGTTAGAATCAGCTGTACTTTTGGAGAACCCCAAGCTATGGAGAAATCCATCCATCCTGGCATACCAGACTCTCGGAGCTTGTTTTAGTCTATACAAGGTTTTCTTTAGTTTACATACATGGGTCTTCTTTCCATGAGTAACAAAGCCTTCAGGTTGTTCAATATAAACCTCTTCCTCAATCTTACCATTGAGAAATGCTGTCTTTACATCCATCTGATGTAACTTCCATCCGAATACTGCAGCAAGTGAGATGATAGTTCTGATGGTAGTGTACCTGGCAACAAGTGCAAATGTCTCGTCATAGTCAATGCCTTCTTTCTGAGTGAAGCCACGAGCTATGAATCTGGCTTTATATTTCTCCACACTGCCATCTGCAGCATGCTTGATCTTATAAAGCCATCTGGAAGTCACTACTGACTTTCCTGTAGGTCTGGGAACAACTTTCCAAACATCATTCTTCATGATTGACTTATACTCTTCAATCATGGCATCAACCCATACCTGTTTACTTGCTGCTTCTTCGTACGATGAAGGTTCTGAACTGATAAGCTGACTCATAAGACTGGAGTACTTCTGTGGTTTTATGCTTTCTTTGAAAGTACCTGGAGGAGCTTTATGCTTCTCGGCTTCTTGTACCGTTTCTCGGTACCAAGCAGGTCTCCTTTTGGAAGGAGGAACTTCAAGTAGTTCTTCTAGTGGACTTTCAATGTTCTCAGGAACATTTGGAGTTTGATCATCAAACTCTTCCTCCCTCTGAATTTCTGAATCTGGAAACTCAAGTGGAGGAATTGCATCTTCCGGTGAAAGCTCTAGTGTTTTACGAAACACCGCTTCCTCATGGAAGATCACATCTCTGCTGACCTCAATGTACCTTTGTCCAGGTATATATACTCGATAAGCCTTCGAGCAATCACTGTACCCAACAAATAATCCTTTCTTACCGGAAGGCTCTAGCTTGGCCCTCTTTTCTTTTAGCACATGAACATACACAGGAGTGCCAAATATCCTCATGTGATCAACTACAGGTTTCTTCTTGGTGAAGACTTCTTCTGGAGTCTTCTCACCCAAGATAGCATGAGGGCTTCTGTTCTGGATGTACACTGCAGTTCCGGTAGCTTCAACCCATAAAGACAAAGGAAGATCTAGATCAGTGATCATGGCTTTAGCGGCCTCACAGATCGTTCTATTCTTCCTTTCTGCAACCCCATTCTGCTGGGGGTTGTAAGGCATTGTCAGCTCTTTCTTGATTCCTGCTTCTCGACAAAAATCATCAAACTCATTAGATTCATACTCACCTTCGTTATCTGATCTCAAGATACGGATGTGCCTGCCAGTCTGATTTTCAATCAGTGTCTTGAACTCTTTGAACTTGTCAAAGGTTTCACTCTTGGCCTTAAGGAAGTAAATCCAAGATTTCCCAGAGTAGTCATCAATAAACAAGACATAATATAAACACCCACTCAAGGAGGGTGAAGACATGGGCCCACAAATGTCAGAATGAATCAAATCCAAAATGCCTTTAGATCTATTCTTGCTTCTGGGAAAGGATTTCTTAGTGTTCTTACCTAGAGCACATTCTTTGCAAATTCCTTCATGCTTTGGAGAAACTTCTGGTATACCTGTGACCATCTTCTGCAAGAGAGCTGTGTAGTGAAGGTGTCCAAACCTTCTGTGCCAAAGTTCACAAGGATCAACTGTGTGATGTACCAAAGCATGAGCGGAAACTTTGGAGGCCTTGTAGAGGTCTCCCTCTCGAACCCCAATCTGAACTGCTGAGTCTAGATCTGTGTCTTTTGCCCATAAAAAGACCTTTTTGTCCATAAAGAGGACTCTGTGGCCTTTGTCTTCTAAACCGCAACAGATAAAAGATTCTTCTTTAACCCAGGAACATAAAGAATGTCATCAATATGAAGAACCGTACCTGAGTCAAGTTGAAGTGAAGTTGAGCCAACTCCTTCAATCTTGTAAGTGGAGTCATCTCCAAGTTCTACCTGAATGGTGAACTTCTTCTTTCTGTAACTGGTAAGGGTACCACGGTTACCTGTCATGTGCCTGGAGGCACCACTGTCCACCAACCAAGAAGTGGAGCAAGCTGAGAAAGAACCAGTTAGAGTAGAAATCAAATGGTAACTCTCTTTTAGGCTCATCCGTTTTATTAGCCTTGGTTTTCTTCTTCTTCTTTGGTTCTTCATCTTCCTCTTCCTCTGCTTCTGCAGTAGATGCTTGAAACCTTCTCTTGGGTTTCTTCTTGTTTTGCCTGCAGTCTCTAGCATAATGTCCAAACTTGTGACAAGTATAACATTCAATCTTGGACATGTCAGAAAACTTACCCTGAGGTTTCTTACCCTTCTTTTGCTGAGGTAAAGGCTTCTTGAACTTCTTGGTCTTTGCTGCAAGTGCAAGGTTATCCTGCTTGATTACCTTGTCAGTGTTCCTTGCTTCTTCTTGTATGCAATCATGCCAAAGCCTTTCAAAGGTTGGCTGATTTTCTCGTCTACAGACGGATGCCATGAAGGTTTCCCAAGAGCTTGGGAGACCATCAACCACTGTTTGTACAAGATCATCATCATCAACAGTAACACCAATAGCAAGGAGTTGATCTCTTACCTGTTTGATCTTGGTGAAGAAGGAACCAACACTTTCATCTTTGTTCAGCTTCAAAGTTCGTAGCCTCTTCTTTAAGACTCTCTTTTGACTGGGAGCCTTCTTTTCATAGAGGTTTACCAATGTGTCATAGCATTCTTTAGCAGTCTTCAAGGATGTGATGTTAGGCATCAATTCTTCTTTGGTAGAATCATAAATAACTCTTCTAGCCTTACCTTGCTTTCTCTTGTAGGCAAGCCTACCAGCATTTGTAGTTGGCTCTTCTGTGACATTAAGAACAATGTCATCCAAGTCATTCTCATCAAGAATGACTGTCAACCTGGCCTTCCAGGAATTGAAGTTTGCTGAACCAAAGAGCTTCTCTTCCGGTTTGAAACCAACGGTAGCCATCTCTGTCACTTATCCAAATGTTAGATCTGCAAATCTTAGTCCAAGATCTAGTGAGAAACAACAACAGTATCCTTTTATCGTGTTTTCACACGCTAAGCTTTGATACCATGTTGAATTTTCAGCATTAGCATAAATTTTAAAAATTTGCAGATAAAGATAAATAGATCAGCAGTGCAGTAAAAACACATTCATCACATCGGCACACACGGACACAATATTTTTTTACTGGGGAAACCTTCAAAGGACAAAAACCCCAAAAGCATTAATAGCTCATCTCGTAAATGAGATGGCTTAAGAAATTCTTCAAAAAATTCCTCAAATCCAGATCTGGATTTTGACCACAGTAACTGTAAAATTCATCAGTAAAGATTAGATTGATAATTTTACCCACAATTTTCAGAATTACAGAAAATTACCAATTTAGGGCTTCTTTAGAAAAACTGAGATTTTCTCTCTCCTACCTGAAAATATCAGACTGCTGAAAACTGCCTGAAAATATTAGACTGTCTGAAAATGCCCCAAAAAATCAGCCTGCTGAAAACTGCTCAAAAATGTCAGCCTGCTGAAAACTGTCTGAAAATATCAGATTGCTGAAATCTGCCCAAAAAAATCAGCCTGCTGAAAACTGTCTGAAAATATCAGACTGCTGAAAATTGCCTGAAAATATCAGACTGCTGAAATCTGCCCAAAAAATTCAGACTGCTGAAAATTGCCTGAAAATATCAGACTGCTGAAAATTGCCTGAAAATATCAGACTGCTGAAATCTGCCCAAAAAATTCAGTCTGCTGAAATCTGCCCAAAAAATGGAATGCTGAAGATAGCTGTGCAAAAATGCTGAAGATGGACTTTGCTGATAAAACCCTAGCTGAGGGTTTGAACATAAGACAGTCTTCTTCTCCTGTGAGAGCAAAAGTGTGTGTAACAAATGAGAAGGCTTGATCTTCTTTTATAGCCTTTGTTCACCTCTAAGTGGACAAGACTAGGAAAAATAAAAATAATAATATTTTTATTCTTTCCCTAATTTCACTTTCACTTTTACCAAAAAAAAAAACTTTTATTTTTTTTTTCTTTGTTTTTTGACTTTGGCCTTTTACCAAGTGCCCTTGTGGTCATTACCTGTGGTACCTTTTACCAAAAGGGG
>LPNX010581808.1:1644-97402 GCA_001517045.1 Pseudotsuga menziesii | reverse complement strand
GTCTACCCAGGGCAGATCTGGGTTTATATCATGGTCCCAGACCAGATCTCTACCATTCAACAGAATGGTCACTCAACACTGGGTTGAGTCTTCACCGTGGTCCCTGACCAGGTGGTCCCATTCTCCGAAGAGAAGGGCTCTCGATGCTGCTCAAAAAAATCAACAGCAATTATGTTTACTAGTTTATAAAATGGTGTTTGAATGAAGCCCTCTTGGAGAGATTAAGATCTTTGCAAAATAGTATCTCCCAATTTATTAAATGTCCAACTTTGTTGCAGTGATTAGGACCACTTCAACAAATATGACTTAATTTCAGTGAATCTCAATCCCACAAACTTATAATTAATTAGTTAATGATCTTTGCCGAAAAGGTATGTGATCAATTCTCTCGCAGAAGAATTTCAGGTTTGGTTGGCTGTGCTATTGCTGCAATTATGCTTGAATAACGGGCTATCTTTCTGCTATTGCTAACTATTTCCTGCAGAACAATTTACAGGATTTTTGGCATAAGGTCATTAATATTAGAAGTCCTGCGAAGTCCAAGCATTGCCTTCTCTATATAGAGTAGTTGTATCATGTCCCTGAGTTAGACGATGACACAAATGATGAAGCAAGCCAAATTTGATTTTAGGGTTTTTTATTTGTTGTTTTCAATGTCGAAAGATTACTTTTCTGGGTCAGAAATGCACTTTATAGCATCTAAAATGTTTCACTATCATGACGAAAATTGGGTTGCCCATTTCAGGCTTCAAAAGCATTGTTTTGTTTTTTTGTAATTGTCTCTGAAATCAAAATGTTTCAGTGCTGTTTCCAAGTGTTATCCCTTCCATTTCAGATTCAGAGATGGGGAACAATGTCTCCAAATCTCTCCCAGATGTTTTTTGTAACTTAGACTAACTTACTTTGTTGGAAGTTGGAACCTCGCGTTTCTTTGTTGTTAGAACTTAGATCTTAATATTTTATTGATGGAATTAAGTTTGGGTAATATGGAATAATACTTGTTTGATATATTGTATGCAATGAAAGTTTTTGCACTGAGAGGCATTCAAGCATGATAGGTAAGTAATTTTTTCATTTTCAAACGTATACTAGATTTGCTCATGGTTATGCACTCAAAGAACACCAATGTTGGTGAGTGTAATGGGAGGCAAACAAACTTCTAGTCAGAGTATAAAGAGTTTATGGTCTTTTTATACTAAAAGTTTTCCTTGGCTATTTTATGTTTGGATTTGTGTTATAGTTTGCAAGTAGATTGATCCTATAAGGATATGCTCCACGGACTCTAAAAAGAGTTGATTAGACATGCTTTTTGTTTTGGATTCCTTTGGAATTGTTCCTCTCTCTATTTCTTGCTCATTAACAGTCCTCGTGTAAAGTACTGTAGTCTGGACTCTGAGCAAGATGTCTATATTTTCTCAGGGAACAAGATCTGCACTTTATTCAAACAATCGGGAGTCTTTGACAGTGACAGTGCAGGAAGTAACTCCACGATCAGTGGGTGCCATGATTGCTCTCTATGAACGTGCTGTAGGGATCTATGCTAGCTTAATCAATGTCAATGCTTATCATCAACCTGGTAAGATCATCAAAGTTCATTTCTATTATACATTGACCTTCCATGAGCTAATGAACTTCATAATTTTTTTTTCAATTCATTTGATGAATTTTCAGCTATTGCACTAATAAGGAAACCGTCTTATTCATTTTGTTGAATTAATAGATAGTTAAACAATAGACAAATTCTCTTTGTCTTCAATTTTTTTGTTTTGCAATTGACTGAGGGAAAATGCTGTAGACTTGATGAGACTTAGTCTAGTAAACATGTATTAACATTTATCATATCTGTACTTTAGTACACTTTGTGTTTGGCTACTTCTTCAGTCTCTTGGGTTCTTCTTCTACCCCAGTTCTTTTCTTTGAATGTAATTTCAAGTCCCGTCGACCTACTCTGATCATTTGTGGACATTGATAGAATTCCTTTCTTTATCCTGTTCTCTTTTGTGTGAGTTATAGCCTAAATTTATCACTCACCCACTGATTGTATTTTATTGGAGACATTTTTGGCAATTCTCTTCTACTCAATGTTATCAGAACCAGACCGGTGGTCGAACCGGCCGACCCCAAGACCCGGAACTGGACAAAAACTGGTGGAGAAAAAATACATAAAATATTAATATTTTCAATATATATATATATGCATCCATGTGAATTCAAACTATTATACACAAATATGCAGAGTTTCTCATGTATATAGCAAGTAAGAGTGTATAAAACCAAAATAGCACCGAGTGCAATACATATATGAAGCAAAGTACATAAACAAAGAGGCTATTATTGGCCTCTAAAGTTAAAATATAAGCATATAACTATAGTCTGGACTGTAGACTCTGCAATCTAATCTGCCACAAATCATTTCTAAATTAGACAAAAAAACTATGAAGTTTGAACAATGAAGAAATCCCTTTGAAAATTCTGCCCCCTTAATCTCCGAGGAAACACAACTGATTTGATATGAAACTTGAATAATACCTACACTAAATTTGCTGAGTCATTCGTTGACATGGATGATGGATCATACATTATTTACCTCTCTTGAGTCCCAAGTACTGATATATTTCCTTATGGATGAGCTGCGAGCTATTGTTGAGGATGGTTTTATTATTATAAGCTGAGACAGTGAGAATCAAAACATTTCCAAATCTGAAAGAAAACTCAGCCATACCTCATCTCTTCAACAAATCGACCGTACCATAGTCCAAATCAGCCATACTACAGTCCGTACAAGTTACCATGTGTCCTCATTTTTTTGTATTTTATTAAAAATTTCAAATTCGTGACTTTTATGCCCCACAACAAAGCTGTACGGAACCGGCTGGTTCCATATGGAACCCGGCCGGTTTAAGAAAACCGGCCAAAAATGGTTTGAATTCAACGGTTGTCCCAGAAAACCCATGGACCTGGTTGGTTTTGCCAGTTCCGGGCCGGTTTTGATAACATTGTTTCTTCCTGCATACTTGTCTCTGTTTATTCACTCACATATGAGTCTCTTCCATTGCTGGTATTATATCCTTAATATTAGGGTTTGTTAAGAGCATTGCCATTTTGACCTCCTTTGGAATTTTCCTTCTATCCAAAATCTTTTTTCAAGCAATTTGGGCGATATACAAAGCGATGGACTGGCTGTTCCAGAAGATGATTTCCTTTCAAGTTGTGGGATTTCTGCTAAATCAAAATTTGTCCTGTTGTAAGGGGATTAAGGGGGTGAGAGATTCAAAATTTTTATTGGGTGGTAAATTGCAATTCTTACCAACACTAGCGCTTGATTTTTTGAATTTCTTTCGTTTGTCTAGTTTGACAGATATTCTCATAATCAGTTGTAGAAGGATTTTTGTTCATGCATTTCCCAAGTCCTATGGCTCTTCTTAAAATCTCTAGTGAATTGGGAGTGTCCCAAGATTTCATTCTTGCCCAAATCTTTGTTGAACAAATGCAGGTGCAACAACACCTCATGCTAGGCAGCTTGAGACCCCATTCTACTCAACAAGTCAACAACATATAACAGATTCATCTGAATCCTCATGCTCAGAATCAAAGTCACCATCTATGTCCTCGACTTAAGTAGACCAAGAATAGGGATCCTGAGCCTGGCTTGTTTTCCCTAGGCCTAAATTTGAAGGCACTTGTCCAACACCAATGTTGGCATCCTCTGGTTGTGGAAGTGGTTCCAAGTCCATCCAAGATAGATCTTCATATCAAATGCCGTTGGTTGACACTCCACAACCCAATCTAATGATGGATTGATATCATTCAAGCCTATGGTGCTTGATTCAGAGGTCTTGTTCATCAACGAGTTGCGTCTCAATCTAAGGTTGTATTGAACATAGATCATATTGTTCAACCGTTTTTGTTCTAAATGGTTTCTTTTCTTGGTGTGTATATGCTAAAAAACACTCCAATTTTGTTCACACCCAAAAGCATTGCATGTCTGGCTCAATATCCGAATTGCGAACTTTTGCAAATCCAAACACTAGCGACCAAACTGCCCCCACCAGTAGGCTGCAATATGAATTAAACACAAAGAAGCTTTAGCCAATGTGTTTGAAACTTTGACTCAAATTTTGTTATGGATAATATAATTTTAGAACTTTGAAATTACTTACCTTGTGGATCCTTTGCTCTACTTTGTATAGCCATAGACGTGCCAAAGGTACCAATAGTCTCATTGAAATTAGGGAGCTTACTGTGTATCTCATCTTGTTTAATGGGATTAGAGAGCATGTGCTCAATGCATTTGTATAATCCTTCCTTCACCTCCGCATTTGCTTCAAAATCTTTTGTTTAATGGTATCTTTAGAAAACAAAGAAACTTCATCAAATGAGTTTGAAAACTTGGCTAAACTTTTGCAATGAATAATATAACTTAAAAAACTTCAATATTACTTACCTTGCATTTGAGTAATAACCCATTACATGTAAAGATCAATGGAGTTGTTTGTTCCATCTTTCATCAATGATTCTCCACAGAGGAAGATACTTTTGTCTTTTATCCCCATATGCTTCTTTTATTGCCTTTTTAGCCTGATCAATGGCCTCATAAATAAAGCCCATGGTAGGCTTATCACCTTCCACTATTTGTAGCACTTTCACAAGAGGTTCATTGATATATCTCCTTTGTCTTTTTCCAACACACTTTTTCAAATACATTATCAATAATGCCTTTGTTTTCAGTCTTTTTGCTCCATTGAGATACATTCCAATCATCACAAGAGAACATCTTCTTCAAGTTGGCTTTTTGCTCAAGCATGGATTGTAATGTAAGAAAATTTGTTGCAAATTGTGTAATAAATGGCCTACCAAGCTATTTTCCCTATTGTTACATGGGTACACGTCCTTAAGGGTAGGAAACGTGTTTCCACGTCCCCACACGTCTTGGAAACTTGGAAACTCCATTGGAAACGCCCCCCACGTCCCCATTTGAAGGAAACTCAAGGAAACTCATAAGGGAAATGTTTCCCTCCTAAAAATGGTGTCTCCACGTTTCTTTTGACAATATTTTTACCAAAAAATGAAAAATTAATAAAAAATGAAATGATAAAGGGCCATGTTGTCCCCTATTTTCCTTCTTAGTAGCCTCAATTTCATTTTGCTGTCCATTATGTTGTATTTCCGAATTTGTTTGATTAGTTATAGCTTATGTATGGTTGTATTTCATTTTATTTCACTTGATGTATGTCATAAACTTGTTTTAATGTTTATATTATAAAAATAAAGGCTTCAATGAATTAGTATGTTAGTGCAATATATATACAAAATTTACACATAGTGCCCAAAATCACTTTGGGGAAGTTAGTATGTTAGTGCAATATATATACAAAATTTACACAAAGTTGCCAAATGAATAATTTTAAAAGAACTTGAGTATATAAGAGTTAAAATCAGATTTGAAACACTCCACAAACTAAAATTAAAATACAGAAATTTGTATGTAAAAAAAGAGAAAAATGGTCCTTTGTTCTTCAAGAAGTGAAGCAATGGGGCATCCAATCGAGGAATCCCACTCTTTAATCCAAACAACCTGCAACTTATAAGATTTTCACTACACAACTATTAGAAGGTGAGAATCAAATAATGAACAAAGATATCATAAACTTCAAACTAAAAAATATATGCACTTCTTTTGCTAGAAGAATGAAAACTCACAAAATTTATGGAACACAAATACCATAAATCTTACCAAAGCAAATTTGTATGCTTCCTTGGCCAACCAAACTTGTGTAGCTCCTTAAGCATGGAAACAAATAATCAATGGGAACAATGGACACAAGATTCCTCCAAATATTTTGATTACCAAAACCAAATGGCTGAAAATTACAATGGCCCAAGCAAGAGCAAGGGAAATAATGAGAGCATGAGCAAGAGAGTGGGTGTGTGTGTGTCTAAAATGAGGAGGAGAAGCCTCTTTAAATAGGAAAAATGAAAGATAGAGGGTCTTTGCATGCTAGACAAGTGTCACAAGGGAGAGAGGGGGGCCCAAGAGAGGGGGGACGAATTTGCTCAAAGGAGGGAAAAACCATGGTTTGAGATCTCAAATTTGGGGAGAGAAACCCCCAATTTAATGCTTTTAACCTTATTGCTATGTTAAACGGGGAGGAAACCACCATAGAGGGTCCCCTTCCATTGACTTTAGCTCACCCAACCTATCAAAGAGAGAAAGGGGCACCCCCCTAGAGTCGACAACTCAAAACTTGTTACATGCTTGGTTGGGGGGCTCCCTTTGGCTCTTAAATTTGTCTTAGGAACCTAATATAAACATTAGAACCTTTACTTGGCAACCTTAAGTGACTATAGTCATTTTTCCAAAATTTGGCTCTCTAATAAAATGCCCAATTTCTTGATTTCCATGACTGACCTGGGAAAAAATCACCAAAACCATAGTAATACTTGTTCGAATGACTTCAAACTTGGCCGAAGAGTGTAGGGGGTCTCATGCCATTTGTCTTGAGTACCCATACCCCTATACAACATTAAAAAAAATCAAGTAACCCTCTTTTACATTACAACAAATTATCTTGAGTGACAATTTTTAATGACCAAAAATTAAAAAAACCTATGAAAAACTTAATGAAATTCCGCAAGACTCTGGATAATGCCTAGCATGGTAATATAAAACATTCCTAGGCTCCAATCACCCCATGGACTCGATCACTAGAACACCTTTCACCACTTTGGAGGTAATTTTGAGTGAAAAACTCAAATAATTAAATCTCTAATTTTTTTTTTTAATTATCCAAGTGAAAAAACACTCAATGAAAGGACTTCCCTAATGACCAAGTCTTATGTGATTAAGTTATAAAAAACTAGACCTTCATGCTGACATATCCTTACAAAATCCCCCGCAGGGGTGTGGAAATTTCATAGAGAGAAGAAGAGCTGCCTCACTTGATATAATCATTAAGTACTTCATTCTTATCTTCAAGGCACATCCAACATGTGCATGGTACATCGTTGTCCACCTAGTTGGTTTTGGTGGTCAACATTTTGGCTCCAACTGTGGGACGTGTGCTCGATGTGGTCTTCAGGTAAGGAGAGGATACAAGAACTCCAGAATCTCTGGTTCTTATAATCTGTAAAAACATCTCAATTTGACAAGAAAACCTTAGTAGTACAAGTTTTATGAAAAAGTCCAATGAACCATAGGTTGCTTTATTAGAAACTAAAAGAAACCTAAATACAAAAAAGAAATGCAGAAAGTAAATGCTCACTTTAAGGAGCTTATTTTCCTATCCTAAGCAAAATAAAATAACATTTTAGGTAAACTCAAATATCCAATGCAACCACCTAAGCATTTTATCGACCTTAAAAATATTTGCCTTGCCATTGGTTACCAGCCAAAGCAATGACACATTTATTAAGAAATGCAAACCTGTGTGATGATCCAGAATGGGCAGGCAAGACGGGGAATCATAAGCATGGATAATGTGATCAAACTGCTTCCCAAACTGACAGGTTTCCCCACATCCCAAACTGACAGGTTTTCCCACAGGATTCTTCTATCCAAGATTGGATAGGACTAATGTACACATTTGTCTGATGAGACACATCGATTACTCCATCGCACTGTTCAACAAGGCTTATCGAATGATAATTCTCTGTATAAACCCCAAGCTACGCCAAATAAGGAACCTCTATACGTGAATATGAAAGCTGGCACTGTTCTTCAATTAATTGCACCCAATCTAGATCTTCATTGTACTCTTTCTCCAAGTCTTTAATACTGATACTTGTGCATTGCTCTGAATGATATGGCTCTGAATAATCATACGAAAAATTTGAACATTCACATTCCATACCTGTAGAAATAATAGCTTCAATGCTATGGGCAAAGATGCTAAGAAGAAGGACAGGAAATAGATCTTGCTACTAAGAATTCTCACAAGCATACACAGGAAAACTAGAGAGAAGAAAAGAGACTGAATCAAATGAATGAAGAAATGAATATTGGTGTGTATCCTTCCATTGAATAATGATGAATAATAGTGTACATAAATAATACATCCCTAATAGGAAAATCGAGTTGTATGGAGACAACTCATAAAGCTCAAAAATGCTGACTTACCAAAATATGATAAACCCCCATAGGTGGCTAAAGCACTTCCCAAATCAGTCAAGAACCTCACGAATTAGCAAAAGCATGAGTGAGTTGTCAAGAGTGATGGAAAGACATGCTAGTCCTAGAAAATGGAGAGAAAGTCATGAAGGATGGGTTGGCAACAAAAGAACCCAGTTTCCTAGTTAACTAACTTTACCTTATCCACAGAAAAGCAGGATAAATCAGAATAAAACAGAATCTGTAGTAAAGCGCAGTTACCAATTCTTGATGTCCATAAAGTGGTCAAGATCAACCCAGAATCAGAAATAAAGCATTCCTGGGGTATAGATGGCATGTGTTGACTTTAAGGTGCAAGTGGATGCCAACTAATTAAGTTAGTGGGTATATAATTAATCAAATAATGATTAATTATTTTATCCTAAGTATTGAGTGGGTTTAATATATTCCAGCAATACCAAGATCTCCCAAAGTCTCAAGATCCACATTCCCTTCTTTGGGCATGTCGTAGATGGGATTCTCAAAATATTTTCAAAAATCCCATATATTGGATTTTCAATAAAAGTCCAATAGTCATCATTTCCATCTATGTCAGTGACGAGAGAGTCTTCATCGCTAGTATCACATTCCTGGGTATAACTAACCTCCTCATGTTCACAATGATCATCCTTAGAAGTTTTGGTTTCAAAAATATTACAAACAGTAAAACATTCCAAAACTTTATCCCTAAGTGGTGAACATGGAGGGGTGTCATCATACACATTACAAACTGTTGAATTTTCAGCATTAGCATAAACTTTAAAAATTTGCAGATAAACATAAATAGATCAGCAGTACAGTAAAAACACATTCATCACATCAGTACACTTGGACACAATATTTTTTTCACTGGGGAAACCTTCAAAGGACAAAAACCCCAGAAGCATTAATAGCTCATCTCGTAAATGAGATGGCTTAAGAAATTCTTCAAAAAGTTCCTCAAATCTAGATCTGGATTTTGACCACAGTTTACAGATGCAAAAGAATTCTCAGCAAAATAAACGAAGGTTTTCAAACGCTAGTAAACCACATTTCCAGATCTGCCCAGAAATGACTGAGGCTGCCCAAAACAGTTTGTCTGCCCAAGATGAAGTTAGGGCCTGGCTAGAAATGCTAGAGACTGTCAAAAACAGTCTACACAAATTTATCAGTCTGCCCACGATAAAATTAGGCCCTGCCCATAATTGCTAGAAACTGTAAAAAACAGTCTATTCCAAAAGAAAATCTCAGATCTACCCACAAACAAAATTACGGCCTGCCCAAATTACAAAAAACAGGCTGCCTGAATTTTCCAGTCACTGCCCATGACTGTTCCTCTTCCCCAGGTCTGCCCAGAAAAGAAACAAACGCTGCCCACAAAAAAAAATCTCAGCTGCCCGAAAAATGAAGAAGGCTGCCCACAAAATGGAATGCTGAAGATGGCTATGCAAAAATGTTGAAGATGGACTTTGCTGATAAAACCCTAGCTGAGGGTTTGAACATAAGATAGTCTTCTTCACCTGTGAGAGCAAAAGTGTGTGTCAAATGAAAAGGCTTGATCTTCTTTTATAGCCTTTGTTCACCTGTAAGTGGACAAGATTAGGAAAAATAAAAATAATAATATTTTTATTCTTTTCCTAATTTCACTTTCACATTTACCAAAAACAGTACTTTTATTTTTCCTTTGACTTTTATAAGAAGTCCTTATTTATTTTGATTTTTGACTTCGATCATTTTCTTGTGGTCACAAAGTCTTTATTTATTTTGACTTTTGACTTTGGTCATTTTCCAAGTGCCCCTATGGTAATTACCTGTGGTCCTTTTTGATTTCAAAAGTACATGATCATAAACCAAGAGAGTTATTAATGCTTTTATCTCACACACTGTATGACACCTAGATCTGGTACTAGGGTAACTTGACCAAGGGTAGCTAATCCTTGGAGAAGCACACCAAGCCCATAGATCAAGGGTCAAAGTGCCACACACATGCCTAGACCTAGTCTAGGGCTTACAGTGTCTTCATTCTCCAAGAGAATGGATACTTAGAGCTAAGCTGAATCTATCAGTCCCAGACTGGTCTACATCGTGGTCCCGGACCAGATGGCTACTCAACACAAGGTTGAGTCTACCTAGGGAAGATCTGGGTTTATATCATGGTCCCAGAATAGATATCTACCATTCAATAGAATGGTCACTCAACACTGGGTTGAGTCTTCACCGTGGTCCCGAACCAGGTGGTCCCATTCTCCGAACAGAAGGGCTCTCGATGCTGCTTAGAAAATCAACACAAACCTCATGAATTTCTTCATAAGTTTCATTACAAGCCTCTATAATGGTTTCGTGAGGTGGGTCTAGGGTACAAATGTGATCATCATCACTGACATAATCATGAAAAGATCCCCAATCTTCAACATTTTTTGTTGAGGGGTCATGAGGAGGATCTTCAACAATGTCTTGATTTTGATAAACTTTTTCATTGAGATCAACATGGAGGTGTTGCTCAATTTGTTCTCTTATCCTTTTTAGTTGGTCAAAGCCCTTCTCTAAAGGAGTCATCATATCTTCTTCACCATTATGCCACCTCTTAAAAATAAGTTCCAAGAATTTTTTAAGGGATGTAATGCTTTTATCAGGAAGACCATAATACCACATCCAAGCATCCTCACTTAATGTACCAACAAATACCCACATCTTACTATCTTGATGAAGTACGTTGACAACATTTACCAAAAATGAAAGAAAATTTATGATGTGACAAACAACTGAATCACCATTTCCAAAAAAATAGGAAGCATAACACTTCCCTCCTTTGAAAAACATGGCTCATGGTTTGGAAAGCCCAGGATGCCTGAGAAGTCAATGGGAGGATATGCATTTGAAATTTCTGCTCTGGATTATTCGTCATCCATAATGGTTACTAATAGCACATATCTGAGTTAATCATGTATTTTGAACTGGACTGGAGCTATCAAACAAATGGGCTGATCAACAAAATCAACTTCAACAATTTTATGAGAAACATGGTTTTATCCCTTCAATGGAGTCGCCACGTGAGAAGAAAAATATGCATTATAAATTTCTCACAAAAAAACTATTTTTGGTTTTCTTGTAAATTACAAAACAAAAAAGGTTAGTGGAGTCGCCAGATGAATAATAAAGTTCTACTATAAACATTCATCAAACAAAGAAAAAGCCAAAACGAAAGAAAAAGTCGTACTACAGGAACAAAAAGACTTGTCCCCGGCAACAACGCCAAAAATGTTTCCGCCTAAAACACACTTGACTGTGGAAAAGTCTTCCAACCACTAGGTGTGTTCCCGAGGGCAACTATGAGTTTAGAACCCAATGTCACCTCAGTTCCTAACTCCTCTGTTTAGACCTAACTCCTAAAAAGGTCTAAGGGGGTAGTCCTTATTTATTATCTTTGAAAGGTTGCGTTTTAGGAGTTAAAAGATGATTAGATTAATTTAAGCTTTATGGCAATCAATGATGCAGAAATGCAATAATTTCAAATGACATGCAAATCTTTCTTTATTTGTAAACCAAATATAATTGCAAGAGAAACATAGTATTACTAAACCAGTGCCTTCCTTAATCGGGCTATGGAGTCACAAGCAAAGATTACAATGAAATTGCCAAAATGCACAAATTGCTCTAAATCATTTGTTCACCACAATAATAAAAAGACCACATTCATCAAATGTAAAATACTTTAAGCAAATGAACTAAAGTGTACGAGATGAGCTTGAAGTAGAACTGAACCAAATGAACGATAACTACAATAGTAAATAAAACGAAAGCTCGTGATGTTGTGCAAGTGGTCCAATAGATTTTAATTTATTTTAAGGTCTTTCTTTAACTTAGAGGAATTAATGTGTTTGCGTGAGAAAATAAACCAACTAACTAATGTGTCTACCTTCAATCCTTATCCCTCAACTGAAAGAAACTGTTGGGTGCTCAACAAGAGAGCACAAGGCTCCCTCCTAGCTCCACAAGTCAGTCCCAAAAACTAGCCGGGTGCTCAATAGGAGGACACAGAGTGCCACGAGGCCCCCAATGACCTCTACCCCTCTAGCTCCACACACTAATCTTTTTTTTTTCAATCTTGCAATAATGGATTGAAATGCCTATTCTAGCCAACTCAAATCTTCTCCCTTTTTTGTCACCCAGGGTTGAACCAACCGGCAAGGGGAATGAATACGGGGTGAAGATTGGGGCAAGGTTTATTTTAAATAAAATAAAGAATTTAACAATTATTAACAATGTAAGCCAACACAATTTCGCAAGGATGGCAAAGCCAACTCACTTGTAAGGTGTGGGCAAATGAAAATAACAAAAATAGAACGCTAGCCGACACAATTTTGCAAGGATGGCATAGCCAAATCACTTGCAAGGTGTGGGCAAAAACAAAGAAGAAAATGAAAACAAAATGAAAGTCTAACTAATCTAAACCCACGCCAATCAACAATTGCTTATGCAAAGGTGGGCAAGGCCAACTTCTTTTGTTAGCAATGGATGGCAAATAAATGAAACTCGATTTAACTGAAAATGAAAAATAAGAAATCAAGTCCAAGAGACTCTCTTGAACTTGTTACAATGGCTGAAATTTCAGCATAAAGATTAAGAGGAAAGAAGTGGGAAAAACCGTGTTTTCACCCCTTTCTTGTGATGGCTTTGAAGCTTTTTCCTTTGCGGTAGCCTTTGCACCCTTATTGGCAGAAATTTGACAGAGTTTTGCTTTGTTTTGTCACCAACCTGCTAAAAACCAACAAACAAAAAATGATAAAATGTGCCCAAAATCACTTTGGGGAAGTTAATATGTTAGTGCAATATATATACAAAATCTACACAAAGTTGCCAAATGAATAATTTTAAAAGAACTTGAGTATATAAGAGTTAAAATCAGATTTGAAACACTCCACAAACTAAAATTAAAATGCTGAAATTTGTATGTAAAGAAAGAGAAAAATGGTTCTTTGTTCTTCAAGAAGTGAAGCAATGGGGCATCCAATCGAGGAATCCCACTCTTCAATCCAAACAACTTGCAACTTATAAGATTTTCGCTACACAACTACTAGAAGGTGAGAATCAAATAATGAGCAAAGAAATCATAAACTTCAAACTATAAAATATATGAACTTTTTTTGCTACAAGAGTGAAAACTCACAAAATTTATGGAATACAAATACCATAAATCTTACCAAAGCAAATTAGTATGTTTCCTTGGCCAACCAAACTTGTGTAGCTCTTTAAGCATGGAAGCAAATCATCAATGGGAACATTGGACACAAGATTCCTCCAAAGATTTTGATTACTAAAGCCAAATGGCTGAAAATTACAATGGCCCAAGCAAGAGCAAGGGAAAGAATGAGAGCATGAGCAAGAGAGTGGGTGTTTGTGTATCTAAAATGAGGAGGGGAAGCCTCCTTAAATAGAAAAAATGAAAGAGTGAGGCTCTTTGCATGTTAGACAAGTGTCACAAGGGAGAGAGGGGGGGCCAAGAGAGGGGGGCAAATTTGCTCAAGGAGGGCAAAACCATGGTTTGGGATCTCAAATATGGAGAGAGAAACCCCTAATTTAATGCTTTAACTTTATTTCTATGTCAAATGGGGAGGAAACCACCATAGTGGGGCCCCTTCCATTGACTTAACTCACCCAACCAATCAAAGAGAGAAGGGGTCACCCCCTAGAGTCGACAACTCAAAACTTGTTACATGCTTGCTTGGGGGGGGGCCTTTGGATCTTAAATTTGTCTTAGGAATCTAATATAAACATTAGAACCTTTACTTGGCCACCCCAAGTGAACCTTTACTCGGCTCTCTAATTAAATGCCCAATTTCCTGATTTCCATGACTGACATGGGCAAAAGTGACCAAAACCATAGTGATACTTGTCTGAATGACTTCAAACTTGGCCCAACGGTTTAGGGGGTCTCATGCCATTTGTTTTGAGTACCCATACCCCTATACAACATTAAAAAAGACCAAGTAACCCTCTTTTACATTACAACAAATTGTCTTGAGTGACAATTTTTAATGACCAAAAATTAAAAAAACCTATGCAAAACTAAATGAAATTCCGCAAGACTCTGGAAAATGTCTAGCATGGTAATATAAAACATTCCTAGGTCCCAATCACGCCATGGACTCGATCACTAGAACACCTTTCACCACTTTGAAGGCAAGTTTGAATGAAAAACTCAAATAATTAAAATCTCTAAAAAGAAATTTTAATTATCCAAGTGAAAAAACACTCGATGAATGAAATTCCCTAATGACTAAGTCTTAGGTGATTAAGTTACAAAAAACTAGACCTTCATGCTGACATATCCTTACAAAATCCCTCGAAGGGGTGCTGGAATTTCATAGAGAGAAGAAGAAAAGAAGAGCTGCCTCACATGATATAATCATTAAGTATTTCATTCTTATCTTCAAGGCACATCCAACATGTGCATGGTACATCGTTGTCCACCTAGTTGGTTTTGGTGGTCAACATGCCCAAGAAAATCGAGAAAAACAACCTTGAATGATCTCCAAATTAGCCTTGAATCAGCACAAGAAAATTTGGAAAAACAACCTTGAATGGCCTCCAAATAAGCCTTGAATCAGCACAAGAAAATCTAGAAAATCGGCCTTGAATCAACACAAGAAAATCTAGAAATGAAACCCTTGGCTTAACTCTTAGCTCCAAATCAACCCAATAAACCTTGGAAGAAAACCATTGAAACACTTGCAAATAACCCCAAGAAACTTGCCTCACAACCTTTCGAAATCAGCCTTGTAATTAGCTCTCTAAAACAACCCAAGAAACTTAGCTCAAAAATCCAAATCACTCAAGTGAATAGTGTGAGACAAATAGATGGTGGATACCTCTTAATATAGCTTTAGTAGGGGCCTAGAATTAGACCAAGTAGTTACCGTCACACACATGTTGAGGAGTGTTGGGGAAGAAGGACGTGTGGCACACAACTAGAGGAGGAGCACCTTGCATGAGGACACTTGGAGAGCAAACCACCATGTAAGTGGGAGCATTGGGATAACACATCATCTTAGAGGAGGGGCGTTGGCCCAAGGGGCATCATGCTTGGAGGGTGCACCACCATGGGGTTGTGTCAAACCTTAGGGTGACACTTGTCATCCTTCTATTGTAGAGTGCTCCATGTGGAGTTGCCTTGTTGACTTAGGTCTAGGGTTACTTGTGTGGATCTAGTCCATGTTTTATGTTGGCCTCCCTCACCTATTCTATAAAATGGGTGTAGAGAGTCTTTGGCATTACTCAATGCTAATGTACTCATTATTCTATCTTTGAAATTGCCTTGGAGAAGTCTTATAGGGAGCAAGACCTAGGGCTTTTGATGTAAACCCTATAGGAGACATAAAGATGGATGCTAGCACTTGAGGATGTTCTTAGACTCCTTTCATAATGCAGAATTCTATAGTTTAATAGGATTAGTCATTGTTTTGTTTATTAATCAATGCTTCTTTTTTGTTAACTTGTTCTAACCTGTTTTCTAGCAACTTCTTATCTTTCTTTAGCTTCTTAATTTGTGCAAGTAAGCTTTTGTTATGATCCCTTAAGTGTGAAAGTTCTTCATTGTTCTATAGCTTGTTGACTTTATTTTAAATGTCTTATCTTCTCATCTTTTGACCTTTTAATTTGTTCAAGCAATCTGTGATTAAGGTTTCGTAGGTGAAAATTTTCTTCATCTTTTTGTGATAAATTCTTGTTGAGCTTCTCCTTGAGATCTAGATTCTCTTGTTCTAACTTATAATTGCATTGCTTTGTATCTTTTGACTTCTTGATATCTACAAGTAGTTTTTGATCTAAGTCATTGCAATCGCCGATTTTCAAGCTTGAAAATCGAGATAGACAGCCTACGCGAAACTTCATAGCTGTCCAGCATTTGCTAATTCGCCCGACACTCTGAGAAAAATAAAAAAATGTTGGAGCTTGTGCTTAGCTTGACGCCTTGGACTGGAGCTGCGACAGAGCTTGCTGTCAACGGTTGTGCTCTCTCTCCAGTCGCAGCATTTGAAAGTCGAACTGGAAACCTCCAAACTGTTCGATGGTTCCTGCCAAACTGGTTTGTCAACCTGTGGCAAACCAATTTTGACAGTCTTTTTTTAAATTCAAGAAACTGCGCTTGTCTACTTTGTCAAGAAATTTGCCCGAATTTTTCTTTCGGGCTGAACTAGTGTTTGTGTTTAGATTCAATTATTTTATTATTTTTAGGTTTCATTTATTTTATTGTTTGTATTTCATGTATTTTATAATAATAATAAGCTTATTTTTAATGCTATTACCATTAATTTTAAAAGACCTAATTAATATTATAGTTCAGGTTAAATTTATTATTAATATTATAAATGTTATTATTATTATTAGGATTATACTAAACCAAAACTAATATTAACACTAGGATTATTAAAACTAATATTAGCATATCTATAAGTCTATAACTAATACTAATATTATTATAAATACTAAATACTAATACTAGAAAATATATATATATATATATATATATATTGTCTCGAATTTAATGCTGAATTTTATCATTAAAATTTTCATTGCCGAATTTTTGGCGAATTTCAAAGTCGCCGAACTCGAACACGAATTTGAACCAGGTGACTTGATTTTTGACTATGATCTTTTAGGCAAGAAATTTCATCATCTTTTTCTAGTATGTTCTTGTCAAGTCTCTTCTTGAGATCTTGAATTTCCCACTGTAGGTTTTGATTGCACTGGTTCTTAGCTTTTGATTACTTGATTTGTGTGATGAACTCCTGATTACGATTTTTTGGTAAGAATTTTTTTTCTTCTGTCCTTGAGAAATTTCTCCTTGCAACTCCTAAGTTGTAATTTTTTATTGTACTTTTGGTAATATTCTAGTTCATGTTGTAAGTACTCCATGGTTTCTATATATAGATTCCTTCAATTATACCTTTAATTTGATAATAATATCAAATTAAGAACATAAAATTTTACTTGTTTTTTCCCAAGAAAGAGACATTATATTTGTTATTTCAGAGAGAAATCACAATGTACATCATTAAGTCTCATCGCTCTTTTGCAAAAACTGGACATGTCCTTCGGCCTCGTATTGTAGTTATATAATATAGTATTCTAGTTAACTATAACTTCCAGGCAAAAAGTCCACTCACTGTTTTTAAACTTACTTTATCAAGACATCACTAACTTCAAAAGACATACTCTTTCCTACTTAGCTCTCAGATTACATAATGATTACATAAAGCTTTGAAGAAGCCTGGGCACCTTGAATCTTGATATATCAGCATGCATTCCTGCAAATTAAGTGCATCCTTTGTGTTGTCCACCTATTTCGACTAGGTGGCAACCTCATGTACATTGGAGATGTACATTCTTGTTCAGTTGTTCCATGGAAAAATCCTTGTGATTTTTCACCTTGCAAAGCAATAAACCCAATTCCTATGAAGGTTAAGGAGAAATAAACCCAAATGGGGCCCACTCAAAGTGGAAAAATGAATTATTTAAAAGAGAGGACGTTTTTTGCCTTATGTGGGTTTTTTCCATCTTAATATGGAGCCCCTCCCCTTCTTGGAAGCTTCCAAAAGGCCCCCTCTTGGATGGGTGACACTTGGCCATCATCCAAGGGCCTTCTCTTTAGGTTTTTAGTTATAAATAAGAGGCTTCTCCTCTCATTTTAGCATGAAGGTTCTTGGTAGCATGGTTATACTGCCAAAATCTTTGCTTCTCTTCTCTTCTCTCTTTATTCTAGCATTTTGCTCAGGCCATTCTTGGCTCATCTTTGTATTGAATCTTGCCCTAGTTGGGCCTATAATAGAAGAAATTCTTTGGAGGAAATTTCTTCTATGGTGTGTTGGCTTCCCTCTTCGAGCATTGAGGTATTGTTGTTCCATTTGTGAGTATTTACTTTCATTTTGTTAAGCATAGATGCCTTTTGCAAAGGGATTGAATGGTAAATGGTTATTTGCTTTTCATTGTGAGTAGATTAACTTAACTCTACAAAGGTTTTTGTAGAGCTATTTATTTTGTTCATCTCAATGCTTGCATTGTGTAGTCTTGCTCACCCATTTCTTGCAGATCCAAAGGCTTGAATGAGGGCCTCCAAAGCCAAGCTCTTAATCTCTTTGTGTTTGTCAATCTACTTTTTTTATTGTTTACATTTTCGCTCATAGAGTTACGGGTCTAATAAAACTTGGTTTTATTCATTGGTTAATGAATAAAACTCTTGTTTTAGGGCCTTGACTTATTATATATTAGTATAGTAGCTTAAATATATTGTTTTTACATCATTTAGGTCTCTGGAAATTGCATTTTCAGCCCTCTAAACTTTCTGTTTTCAATCATTTTCAAATCTGAAATTTTTTATAAATATTTGTATTTTTATGCTAACTTTAATAACATTGTTTTTTTTGAGTTTGTTGTAAATTCTAGAAAGCTTTTGCTTGCTGGTTTTTGACAGGTTTTAACAGGTATTAAGGGGAGGTGCTACCAAAAAATTATCAAAAAACACCCCTCTTGTGCCTGCTTCAAAGAGGGTCCATTTCTAACATTTCTCCCTCATTTTTCACAGTGTTTTGAGGCTTGAAAAGTCCATTTTCTGTAGGTGTTTAGTTGTTGGTTTTTATTTCATTGTAAATCATAACATAGCATAACATAACGTAACAATCTAATCTAGCTTAGCTTTTACTTTTTAATCTCACCCACCTTCTCCTTTGGGGATTGTTGTGAAGTTAGAATAGTACTTGCTTATTAGCTTGCTTTACTTTCTCAAAGTTTTATCTCTTTCAAGCATAAGCATTTGTTTTAATTGTATAAGAGTAATCATACAACTCAAGTCTTTCGGTGTATCCTCTGCCCTCCGTTATCTCCCTTCGAGGAACTCGGACCAAAGGGTATGAAAAACAGAAGGATTTGGGGGCTTAGTTTAACTAGATAACTTACTTTCTGCTTTTTAATTTTTGCTACAAATCTTTCACACATTTACTTTTTTTCAGTCCGGGGTTCAAGTACCGGCATCTGCAATAAGGGATACCGCTTGGTTGACCCTGTTGATAGTTCTAAAATAAACCTTGCATGCTCAACAGTAACAAGATCTAAAAGTAACCCTCTAAAATAAAACAACAACTTCTCTGGCCCCTGATCCTCTACTCGGTTATCACTTTGCGGAGTACTCACGAGATACGACAGGGAGTGGAAGAGGTTTTAGTAATAGGCATCCACCATAATATTGTCTGAACCAATTAAAAACCGGTGACCTTTGGAAGCTACGAGGGGTGAGAGACCGAGGGGGGTCTCATGGCGTTCGTGTCCCACCTGATGAGTGCCTCGGCACTGGGGATTTGATCTGCGAGCTACAGGTGGACTGGTTTTCACTGTTTTGAGCACAACAGCACTCCATCTTTGGTTTAAGAGGATATGTGGTCGGGGTAGACACATCCCTTGGTTCCAAGACATTAATCAAATATTTAAGGCACCCCTTAAAATCTATTAAAATCAACCAAGAGACATTGCAAAACGTTTTACCAACAGGATACTCCAGCAAGGATTGTTTCACTCCAGCATTTCACTTTGATTTCAAGTATTTATTTCCAGCTCTTGCAATCTCATGTGTTGAATGTTTAAGTAATTGTAAATCTTGCATATCTGAATATCTCATCTTGGCATTTACATTGTGGTTTGTATTAAGGCATTAAGTGAATATCTTGTGGTGTGGTGTATACATTTCCCTTTGCTTTATACATGTATATTGTATATCTTTCTTTAGCAATTGTATATCTTTTGTAAGTAATTATAATCTTGTGGATCTTGCTTAGATAACTGTGGCTAATCTTAGCTTGTAATATATCGACTCCATTCTTTATCTAAGGCACTGGTCTAATAATTTAATAAATCTTAATAATTAATCCCTTTAACTAATTTGTTAATAAATCTAGGAACTTAGCATTCCTTAGGGACTACCCCCCTTGGCTTTGTTGGGATTAAGCCTAAACGAAGGAGTTGTGGACTGTGGTGACAGTGGTCCCCAACACTCACTTGCCCCCAAGGACGCACACAGTGGTTGGAGACTTTCCATGTTCTAAAGTGCCTATTAGGCGGCAACACTTTAAAAGTGAATATATGCTTTTTGATTAATTTCCCTGATTATATGTGTAAGAAATGTGATCAAATATGATTTTACCCTTCAGGACTCTATTCATTATAGGATCAATTACCGGATTGGAGATATGGTGTTTAGTCCATTAGTTTTGAGTCACCCATAAAAGTTGCAACGTAAAACTTTACTTTCTATGCATTAAGAACTCCACTTAATATCTTCCTTGGTCTTGGAATATCTATATTCCACTTTATCTCTTTAATAATAAATAGTGGGGGTAATATGAATTACTTCAACCTTTCTGAACAATGGATATATTTGAAATTTTGCTTTTATATCTCTTTGGACAACCAATTTTATTTTATATGTAATCGTCCTTATTCAATTAATCCTCCTATTTTACCTTCATCTAGCACAATCATCGAAACTTATATTTATAAAATGGATTAATTTATATCGACCTTATATTTGATCCTTTTGTCTTTTATTGTTATAAGAATTTTAAAATGGATGTCTTTCAGCCTTGAAAGATGCTACCTGTATGACCCACTCCCTTGATATGGTAGCATAGTGCCTTCAACAAAATCATCTGTACTATATTTCTTGACAACTACCTCAGATTGTAGGCGTTATTGAGGTGTTAATCTTAAGTTGGTGATTAGGGTTTCTTGCGACAATGACCTTAGCTAGCTTGCAACATATGATGAATTTAGCACCTCTTTCAATGCAAATTATTAATCTTTAATTCAAGATTTTGTGCAGGTTTTTCTCAATCGATAACGACAAGGTGCGGTCCAAACATGGAAGCCAACAGGGACGACTATCCACTTCTATCTAGTTTTTAGCGATTAATCATTAACTGGTTAGGGTATGCTGACTGTTGTTTGTGGCTAAGGATTGATGTGGTAACGAATGAGATTGAGGTTTCCATAAAGACTTACTCCCCGGTTTCTAATAATCACCTAAATTATAGATTTATACCTTGAAGATTTATTCATCCCATCTCTTTTTGGATTGACTTGGTATTTCTTCAAAATTTCAAATTGCATGGAGTAATTTTGTTGTTGATGTAATATCCCAAACTGATATTCTATGGATCTTTGCTACTAAGTTGTTGTTCATATACTCAATGATGTGCAAAAAGCTGAATAAAGAGTGCATGCAAAATTGTCGTGCCAAATGGCCCTAAAATATAGCTAATCTGGAGAGATTATAGGCTAAAGATTTTCAATAAGTAGATGTACACTTACCACTGATAAATACACTGATAGTACTCCAAAGATATGCTGCATGCAAGGCGTGCCGGAATATAGTGTTGCTTTCCTCAGTTTGACGCCTAGCTACATGTGTGCCCTCTTCAGGAAGATAATGGCGTTTTTGGAGGAGGAGGTGCCCGATACTGCTAAAAATTTGTCGAGATTTTGGTCTTCACCTGCGGAGAGAATGGTGGTCGCATGCAGAAGTTTTGCCCTCCCTGAGGTACCTAGCGAATTGTTTTGCACTGGAGGATGAATTCTCCCTTATTCTATAAATCTGCTTCTGGCTCCTTCGGATATGCAAACAATGACCTGACAATCACTCAGTAGAGTGTGGGTAGCCCGCTGAGAAGGATAGTGATGACATGAAGGAAGAAAATTGTGATTCTATGTCCCAACGAATTACTCTGGAGATTTCCAGCTAAACCCCAGCTGTAAATATGAACCTGCAATAAATCTCTCTCTGTATACTGGATTGCCGAAGATGAATGGATACGATGAATAATTAGTGACAGACCTGGATGATCTATCCTGAAGTGATTAGGGTAGATAGATTTCGTTGCAGAAACCCCTTGTTAGCTGAAGACCTTCGTCTCCAACCCCAACTTGTTGCTGCTGTTGTTCTAGAAACCAAACTTAACAATAATAATCATGGATGATCCTTTTGGTTCAATGACCCTTCTTATATAGCTTAGCATGTACTTTTAGGGTTTCTGATTTACTTTTTGCATGCATGCAATTCTAATTGCTCGTTGACTTAAACTGAAGAAGTAAGGCCTGCATGCTCCGCATGCTTTATGATAATAACTCTGATGGCCCTCTTTACTATACTGATGACTGAATAATTGTTCTAATATGCTCCCGGTATTAAAGGTCCTCGGACAATTCCCTATTTATCAAAAACGAAACATTACAGTCCTCCCTCGCCAAAAATTGCTTGTCCTCAAGCAATGCTAACGCAACTCCACAATCAATCAAATTGAACCAACTGAATCCAGGGATGATCCCAGGGTTCCAAATTATCCTAGGAGCTCTGTAGCAGCCTCTGCTCAAAGCATTGCACTGCACGGTACCATCACAAGATATCCCATGTAAGCCTCCTATAAGTAAAGTAACTAACCGTGTTGTACACGAGGGACCATCATAAGAGACCTCCTAAAAGCATCCTCTAGCAATCACTAAACTGCCAGTCACTGTAATCCCAAGGTCCCAAATCAATCTGAGAATTGCAGAGGTCAAAATGCATCCACTGCTACCCTGCGTAGTATCGACACAAGGAGCATCCTGTAGACTCCCAAGTAACCCCATTAGTAAACATTGTATCCATCCCTCATAAGGTTTCCCACTTGGATCGCAATGCAAACTTATGCGTCTCTCATCCCAAATATCCCAATGCTCTTGTGGGACTATACCCTTGGCTAGGAATGTCTTCCCAAGAATTGCCCACTCAATAGGACACCAACTCTTAATCTCTCTCTCATCCAAGCCCCAAAAATGACCTTTCCCATAAGCACCATCACAAGGAATAATCCTACCAAGCTGACATTTTGCCCTTCTGATTTCAACTGGAATGCTCATATACTGTTGCCCATTTTCTTGATCCTGGCCAATTTGTAAAAACCATCTGCCATTATGCAAATGTGGACTCAAGCTATTGCAAGCCTTGTCTATGTACTCCTGAAGAGGACTGCATTGAAATGCAATAGTATTTTCTTCTACTGCCCCGTAAAGGAATCTAACTGCTCTTCAATACTAGAAAGCTTGACCGTTGACGTGGTACATACAACTCGAAGAACTGTAAGCTCAACATCTCGCTGTAATATGGTGTCTTGGAGTATCTTGGTCCTCTCTTTTGTTGCTAGAATGCTTTCTTTAACATGTTTAATCTTCTTTCGGTGACTATCATCTGGAAGCTCTATCTCATGCATGTATAAACTCTCCCTAACCTCCATGTGTGACTGCCCATTGTCTCGACTGCTGTGCTCATTGCCCTGCACCTCATGTATTTCGCCTGTCATAACTGTGTGGACTCCTGCTGTAGGTGATGAAGATTACCAACTCCAACTCATCACATGGCTTGTCCACAATCTGATCATCAGATGTGCTGGTGTTGCTAGACTCACAGGATGGCCCTAATGCTATCTCCTCATGCACATCCTCATCATGTACTGTTAACTCCAAATCAAGCTCACCATCAACCTGTACTCCAGACTCATCTTTCTCTACTCCTGCAACTATGTTTTTCAGGAAATCTTGATCCAAATCCTTGGGGTTGGATCCCAAACTTAATGGTGTAATAGTCTTGAAAGGACAATGCTGCACATACCTCCTCACCCAAGGCTAGATATCCCTGATATCGAGGCAAGTGTTGCATTGTTGCTAACCTCTACAAATTTTCAGTCAAGATCTTTCTCATTGTCTTCATGTTCTCACAAGATGGCAAAACAAAACCTTTTTTTTTGACATACACTTCACCAACATCACTGACATGCATGCATCAACATGCACTTTTATTCAATTTCTATGTGCCCACAGCTGGCAAGGATCATGCTCTTATACCACTGTAATATCCCAAACTGATATTCTACGGATCTTTGCTACTAAGTTGTTGTTTATATACTCAATGATGTGCAAAAAGCTGAATAAAGAGTGCATGCAAAATTGCCGTGCCAAATGGCCCTAAAATATAGCTAATCTGGAGAGATTATAGGGTAAAGATTTTCAGTAAGCAGATGTACACTTACCACTGATAAATAAGCTGATAGTACTCCATAGATATGCTACATGCAAGGTGTGCCGGAATATAGTGCTGCTTTCCTCAGTTTGATGCCTAGCAACATGTGTGCCTCCTTCAGGAAGATAATGACGTTTTTGGAGGAGGAGGTGCCCAATATTGCTGAAACTTTGTTGAGATTTTGGCCTTCACTTGCTGGAGAGAATGGTGGTCGCATGCCGAAGTTTTGCCCTCCCTGAGGCACCTAGCGAATTGTTTTTCACTGGAGGATGACGTCCCCCTTCTTCTATAAATCTGCTTCTGGCTCCTTCGAATATGCAAATAATGACTTGACAATCACTCAGTAGAGTGTGGGTAGTCCACTGAGAAGGATAATGATGACATGAAGGAAGAAAACTGAAATTCTATGTTCCAACGAATTACTCTGGCTAAACCCGAGCTGCAAGTATGAACCTGCAATAAATATCTCTCTGTATACTGGATTGCTGAAGATGAATGAATACGATGAATAACTAGTGACAGACCTATATGATCTATCCTAAAGTGATTAGGGCAGATAGATTTCGCTGCCGAAACCGCTTGTTAGTTGAAGACCTTCGTCTCCAACCCCAACTTGTTGCTGCTGTTGCTCTAGAAACCAAACTTAACAATAATAATCATGGATGATCCTTTTGGTTCAATGATCCTTCTTATATAGCTTAGGATGTACTTTTAGGGTTTGCATGTCACTTTTAGGGTTTTTGCTTTACTTTTTGCATGCATGCAATTCTAATTGCTCGTTGACTTAAACTGAAGAAGTAAGGCTTGCATGCTCCGCATGCTTTATGATAATAACTCTGATGTCCCTCTTTACTATACTGATCGCTGAATAATTGTTCTCATATGCTCCTGGTATTAAAGGTCCTCGGTCAATTCCCTATTTATTAAAAACGAAACATTACAGTTGAGGACCTGTTTATTCAGCGAAACTCTGAAACTCTATGCAGCAAAAGTCGGATTAAACGAGGGCTAATAAAAGTGTGGCCAATGGCCAGATCAAAACATGGCTTTGATAGCAATGAAATGAATCAAGTTCGTTTACTACATAACTGACATAAGGGAGGTTAGACAACTGAAATCCATATAGGATGTAAATAAGATATATTTGAATAATGAATAAGATAGATGAATGATATACAATGCTTTGCGGTCCAAACATGGAAGCCAACAGGAACGATTATCCACGTCTACCTAGTTTTCAGCGATTAATCATGAATTGGTTAGGGTATGATGGCACTGTTGTCTGCGACTAAGGATTGATTTGGTAACAAATGAGATTGAGGTTCCATAGAGAATTGCTTCCTGATTTCTAATAATCACCTAAATTATAGATTCATACCTTGAAGGTTTATTCATTTCGTCTCTTTTTGGCTTGACTTGGTATTTCTTCAAATCGCAGTGGAGTTATTTTGTGGTCGAAAACCTAGTAATTCCGAGAACATAACATTTGAAAGTCTATGCAACAAAAGTCAGATAAGACAGGGTCTAATAAAAGTGTGGCCAAGGGCCAGATCAAAACATGGCTCTGATAGCAATGAAATGAACCAAGTTCGTTTACTACCTAACTGACATAAGGAGGATAGACAACTGAAGTCCATATAGGATGTAAATACGATATAATTGGATAATGAATAAGATAGATGAATGATATACAATGCCTTGCGTGATAGTATATATACACATTGATGAGTCATGAGGTTGTTGGGTCGTGTCCCTTTGTTACCTCATGTGTTTACTTAGGAAGTGTCACCTCATTTACTGTTTATTATAATTATAATCATTTATTTATATTTATTACAACCAATTCATGATTGATCTTGGACAAATTGTTCGAGAGCTGCCAAGCATGTGCTAAGATACTCGAAGGGCACAGTTCTTTACCTCATGATGTGTGAGGGAGATGGTTAGTTATTGCTGCATGGTTTTGTTGATTCTAATTGGGTAGGAGATGCAAGTGCTAGGAAGAGCACTTTTCTGGTTTTTCAGCTTTGGGCACAAGTATGATTTCTAGCTCAATAGGAAGCATGGAACAATTGTCCTAAATTCAACAAAATCAAAGTATATGGCAACCTCTTCTGCTTGTTTTGAGGCCATATGGCTTTGCAAGTTGATAGCAAAGTCGACCAATCATATGTTGGAAGCCACTGCTTTTTACTTTGACTATCAGAGTTGCATCAGGCTCTTCGAGAATCCACTTTCATAATTACTCCAAGCATATAGGCATTCTGTACCATTTCCTCAAAGACAAAGTTTAGAAGGGAATGCTGGTTCTTGAATATGTTCCTTCTAAGTTGCAAGAAGCAGATATTTTGACCAAGTTCTTGGCTAAGGGAAGTTTGAGGTGTTGAGCGAGAAACTTGATTTGGTGGAGAACACATTCCTTGCAAAGATGGAGTGTGTTAGTTGACTTGTTGCTTTGAGGTGATTCTCATTCAACATGGCACATTTAGTCAACCCATTCCAACAGTCTCCATGTGCAGATTGATTTGCCAATGATGAGAAATGGACATTAATGAGGGCACACTAGGTTAGTAGGCATCCAGTGTTTGAGGTGCATGCATGAATGCACTATCTTTAGACCAGGGAGATACATTTCCCTATCCATGGTGGTGCATGCATGTTCCGTATTTAAGAGAGCATAGGTCTCAAGAGAGATAGGTGCACCGCATGAGAGGTTTTCTATTCTAGGTAGAGCCCTAAGTAAGTTGGGTGCATGCTTGCATGCATTCACTCAACTTCAATGGGCATTCTATTCCAGGGAAGTTTGTCCATGCAGCTGGGTGCTCTCTCCTAGGAACGTTAGGGTTAGGTTTTTAGATCTTCATGCTAGGAAAATCATTGGATTGTCAACATTCATTGTAACCCTAGTATTCTCTTATTTTATAAAAGAGAGATAGGGCGTTTCACTGAGGGGTTAGATAGTAGAGGTTTTGAAGTTAGGTTTTGCTTGATATAAGCTAGTTGCAGATGTAATTTTCTTTCCAAGTAATAGAGAGATATGTGATTGGCTGCTCCAATTTGAGTTTGTTGTTATTGTTTTCAGATTGTTGGGTATGTAGATCTAGTATTCAGAATATTTTCTGTTTAAAAAGTTAATCAATTATCAGATTCCTAGGTTTAGGGTTTTGTTCTTATGAGTGCAGTAATTTAACAAATTACTATCATTTTTATTGATGATTGGCCAAATGAATGATATTTGTTACTACTTTTTTTCCCTCTTTTGGGTTTGTTTTGACATAGGCTTTTTTTGCTGACATCAAGTTTGTACTAGTTGTATTAATTGCAGACATGCAATGAATATTTTTGGGAAGTTGGTTTGAAAATCACACTGAGGTTTAGGGTCTACACCATATAGCCTGCACTTCCTGTTGAATGTTTAGCATTAGCATAAACTTTAAAAAATTTGCAGACCTACTTAAACAAATCAGTAGTGCAGTAAAAACACATTCATCACATCAGCACACATGGACACAATATTTTTCACTGGGGACCCTTCAAAGGACAAAAACCCAAAAAGCATTAATAGCTCATCTCGTAAATGAGATGACTCAGAAAATTCTTCAAAAAGTTCCTTAAATCCAGATCTGGATTTTACCCACAGTCACTACAAAATTCATCAGTGAAATCCAAACTGATAAATGCAAACCACACTTTTCCAGAAATTACAATTTTCCCAAATTAGGGCTTTTTCACAAACTGATAATTTCTCTTTCTTGTCTGCAAAAATCAGACTACCTGAGAAAATCTCAGATTGCCCAACTGTACCTTCAGTCTGCTGCTCGGAAAAAGTTCCAAGCTGCCCGAACTGCTGCCCGTGTCTTTCTCTGCTGCCCGGTCTTTCTCTGCTGCCCGATCTTCTTTCTTGGTGCTGCCCGGATTTGCTGGGGTGGTTGGGAAGGCTGCTGTGGGCTGGGCCGAGGCTTTAAGGCCTGCCTTATGCCTCTTGGGGCCTGCTGTTTAGCAGCCCGAGGTCTGCATAGTAAGCCTGGGCCTGCTATTTAGCAGATCGTGGTCTGCATAGTCAGCCCGAGTCTGCTATATGGTAGCCCGTGGCCTCGACAGCCCTAATGGGGTATGCCCTAGGCTGCCCAAGGGTGCCTGGAGGGCAGAGCCTTCTTTAGGCCTGCCCGTGAGGTGTAAGAAGAGGGCCGAGCCCTAAATTACTTGCCCCAAAGAGAGAAAAACGAACAGCCCGTGAGGAGAGAGAAGAAGATAAAATGGCTGCCCGAAAAAAGAGAAGAGTTGTCCCAAAAACAAAATGCTGAAGCTGATTGTCCACAAAGTGCAGAAGATGATTTTCTGATAAAACCCTAGCCGAGGGTTTGCTGAGAGTGGATGCCCTAGGCTAAGGCAAAACAAAACTTCTTCAAGAAAAATAGTAGCTCCACCTGTGAGATCAAAAACTTGTGTGTATAAAGAGAAGACTTGATCTTCTTTTATAGCCTTTGTTCACCTGTAAGTGGACAAGATTATGAAAGATAAAAATAATAATATTTTTAATCTTTTCCTAATTTCACTTTCACTTTTACCAAAAGGGTCCTTTTATTTTTCCTTTGACTTTTATAAGAAGTTCGTATTTATTTTGACTTTCACTTGTGGTCATTTTCCTATGGTCAAAAAGTCTTTATTTATTTTGACTTGACTTTGGCCTTTTTCCAAGTGCCCTTGTGGTCATTACCTGTGGTCCTTTTTGATTTCAAAAGTACATCATCATAAACCAAGAGAGTTATTAATGCTTTTATCTCACACACTGTGTGACACCTAGATCTGGTACTAGGGTAACTTAACCAAGGGCAGCTAATCCTTGGAGAAGCACACCAAGCCCATAGATCAAGGGTCAAAGTGCCACACACATGCCCAGACCCAGTCTAGGGCTTACAGTGTCTTCATTCTCCAAGAGAATGGCTACTCAGAACTAAGCCGAGTCTACCATTCCTAGACTGGTCTACATTGTGGTCCCGGACCAGATGTCTACTCAACACAAGGTTGAGTCTACCCAGGGCAGAGGTGGGTCTATATCATGGTCCTAGACCAGATATCTACCATTCAACAGAATGGTCACTCAACACTAGGTTGAGTCTTCACCGTGGTCTCGGAACGGGTGGTCCCATTCTCCTAAGAGAAGGGCTCTCGATGCTGCTCAGAAAAATCAACACTTCCTCTCAGCGAGAGAGGCATTCTCTGCCATACCAGGCTTGTCACGAAAGTACACGAACTTTGATGTTGTCAGAGGCTTGGTCAAGATATCTGCAATCTGTTCATCTGTACGAATGTACTGCAACTTCAGAGCACCTCTCTGCACTAGGTCTCTGATGAAGTGATACCTCATTTCAATGTGTTTCGTTTTGTCATGAAACACTGGATTCTCTGAAAGCTTTATGCAACTCTGATTATCGCAATGGATGATCGTTGAGTCAAGCTTTCCCTCGAACAGATCAGATAACAACTTTTTGAGCCAAACTGCTTCCTCTTTTTGAGCCAAACTGCTTCCTTTTTGAGCTTGCAGCAATATACTCTGCCTTAGCTGTACTTTGAGCTATGGAACCCTGCTTCTTGCTGGACCAAGAGATCATTGCTGATCCCATACTGAAGCAATAACCAGAGGTACTTTTTCGGTCAACTGCACTGCCAGCCCAATCTGAATCTGAATATCCAGATAACAATACTCCACTGCTGGAAGTATACTTGAGCCCATATGTGATAGTACCTCGCACATACCTGAGTACATGTTTAGCAACTACCAAGTGTATGTGCTTCGGATCTGACATGAACTGACTCGATGCATTCACTGTGTAGCAGATGTTTGGTCTCGTATGAAAGAGATACATCATGGAACCAATGAGCGGTCTGTATAGAGTAGAGTCCACACTTTATGAACTAGAGGCTGAATCCTGCAACTTTGTCAAGTTGGTAGTCATTGGTACGCTCATGGACTTGCAGACCTGCATCCCAAATATTTGCAAGATATCTACTGCATACTTTCTGTAATATCCCAAATCCCAATATTTTCTATTCTTATGCAAATATGCTGATACAACCGGGCATGCAAACTGCCATGCAAAAATCCCTATTTTATAGCAAAAATTAGGGTTAGGGTTTGTGAGATAGAATGAACACTTACCACTGATAAGCTGGCTAGACTGCTCCTGAGAGAGTATGCAAGCATCAAGAATTGAATCGGAGATGGACTGATATCTTCTGCTTCCGGTGAAACCCCAGCAGTAAGAACCCCAGATCAAATAAGGGTGACGTTTTCAGTGAAGGAGGTGTCCGATGGAGCTGCTGATTTGCAGGACTGATAGCCTTCCCGCGCCGAAGAGAATGCCTGGTACATGCGGAGTTTCGGAGGTCTCTAGGCAGGCTAGCGAATTGTTCCAGAGAGACAGTTGCTCACGCTCCCCTGATCCCGAAATAGCTGATAACTGCTCCGGATAAGCACGGTCGGATCTGATAATCACCGGGTACTGGAATAAGATGCCGATGATGAGAATGGTGCCTGAGTTTCGAAGTAAAACTGATATCTGAAGACTCGGCAACTGATTAGGGCTTTCTGGCTGAAAACCCCCCTTACGGTTGCACATGTGTCCCTGCAACAATCTACACTGTATACTGGATAACTATGAATGAATGTAAGAGCAAATGGTGAACCTGTATGGCTTACCCTGAATGAGACTAGGGCAGATATTTCACTGCCGAAACCCCGCTAGTTGAAGACGCCGTCTCCAACTCCAACTGCTGTGCTGCTATTCAAGAGCTCCCAAAATAATAATCATCAAAAGTGAAGTCTCCTTTCGCTTTATCCTCCTTTTATAACTTTCGACTGCGAAAACCCTAATCTTTGACCTAATTAGGTCACTTTATCTTGTAATTTGCAGTTGACTTGCATGCATGCGCATGGAGGCCTAAATGAGTGCATGCATCATTAAATAATGCTTGGATGGCATGCACGAAGGTGGCCTTTCTTGACCTAATGATGATGCCCTAGATTTTCTATGGATGGCATTAGTCCTTGGATGATTCCCTAACTGTCAGTAACCGCTCGAACCCACAGGAATCACATAGGTTAGCGGTTTTGGGCCTCAAGGCCTAATCGGAAGAGGACATTACAGTCCTCCTCGCTTGAGATTGCTTGTCCTCAAGCAACTGCAAATTGGGATGCTGCAATACCTGTTCACCTTCCCAGGTGGCATCCTTTGGCGGTAGTTCTTTCCACTGAACCAAGTACTCTCTTATTACCCTGTTCCTGAGCTTCCTTTCTCTAGTCTGTATGATCCGTTCGGGAATCAGTATCAGCAGTCCTTCATCATCTAAAGGAGGTAACTCTGTAGATGGAGCAATGAGTTGCCCAAGGGTCTTCTTCAGGTTAGACACATGGAACACATTGTGAATTTTACTTTCCTGTGGAAGTTCTAGTTCATATGCCACCTCTCCCACCTTCCTGATTATTTTGTAGGGTCCATAGAAGCGAGGTTTTAACTTTTCTGCTCCTTTCTTCTTAAGCGAAGACTGTCTGTAAGGTTGGAGCCTTAAGTATACCAAATCCCCTACCTCAAAGCTCCGCTCAATCCTGTGTTTGTCGGCATACAGCTTCTGTTGATTCTGGGCTGTTTGTAAGTTTTCCTTCAAGATTTTCAGAATGTCTTGACTCTCATGTATCCAATCCGTAGCCTTAGGGGCCCTACTATCTCCAAATGCCAAATCTGCATAGTCCAAGGCCTCGTAACCATATAATGCCTTAAAAGGAGTCATCCTAATAGACATGTGATAGGTAGTATTGTAGCAATACTCCCCTAGGTGTAGCCATTTGATCCAAGTTCGCCGCTGCCCTGCTACATAGTTCCTTAAATATCCTTCGATCCACTTGTTGACTATTTCAGTTTGTCCATCGCTCTGGGGATGATAACTCGTACTGGTAGCCAGTTCGGTCTCCACTAATCTGAATAGTTCCTGCCAGAAGGCACCTGTGAATCTGCTATCCCGATCACTGACAATGGTCTTAGGTAACCCGTGTAACCTGAAGACCTCCCTGAAGAATAACTCAGCTACTTGAGCTGCCGAGTAGTCTGATGATATCGAAAAGAAATGTGCAAACTTGGTCAGTCTGTCAACTACTACATATAAACAATCTCGCCCTTGGACCTTGGGCAATCCTGTAATAAAGTCCATGGAGATGCTTTCCCACTTCTGTTCTGGAATCGGTAGTGGCTGAAGTAACCGTGCTGGATGGATGTTCTCAATCTTGTTTTGCTGACAGATGCTACATTCCCGTACATGCTGCATAATTTCCCCCTTGAGGCCCTTCCATGAGAACCTCTCTCAGATCTGCCTGTAGGTCTTCAAGAAACCTTGATGCCCTGATAAAGGAGAATCATGTGCTGCCTGAATGATCTTTTTCCTCAACGCGGATTCTGGGACGAGGTATATCCTGTTCTTGTAATAGATGATGTCATCAACAATCCTGTACCTGTCATCCTGAATTTGTCCATCTAATAATTCGCAAGCGAATTTATTTTTGGAGTATTCTACTAAGAGAAGTGCCCTCCAATCTGTGGATATACTACTGAGAGATAATGAGGTGGGACGCCTGGATAATGCATCAGCTACTACATTATTCTTACCTTTTACATACTCGATCTCGAAATCATAGGCTTGTACTTTGCTGACCCATTTCTGTTGTCGCTCATTCAGTTCCTTCTGCTGCAGGAAATACTTGAGGCTGTTATGATCGGTTTTGATTTTGAACTAACTGCTCACCAGGTACTGTCTGGATTTTGTGAGACGCTAGCATCTCTTTGTCATATATGGACTAGTGGCGCTCGTAGTTCTTCAGTTTACGACTCTCAAATGCAATAGGGTGATGGTTTTGCATCAACACTGCTCCTAACCCTTCCCCTGAGGCATCGCATTCTACTACAAAGGGTTGTGAGAAGTCTGGTAATGCTAAATCTGGATAGGAACTCATAATAACCTTCATCTCCTCGAAAGATTTATGTGCTAAGTCTGTCCAAGTGAACGCTCCCTTCTTTGTGAGATCTGTGAAGGGTGCTGCAAATTGGGAGAATCCCTTAACGTACCGTCGGTAATAACTGCACAAACCCAAGAAACCTCTCGATTCTGTAACTGTTTTTGACGCAGGCCAATCTCTGATAGCTCGGATTTTCTCCATATCAACATGTACTCCGTTTGCATTGATTATGTGTCCTAAGTACAACATTTCCTTCATGCCAAACTCACATTTGGACATTTTCGCATAAAGCGAATGTTCTTCTAAAATGTTCAGTACTTCGTCCAGGTGTTTCAGATGCTCTTCCCATGTTTTGCTGTAAATCAGGATGTCATCAAAGAATACTAGTAAAAACTTACGTAGCTGTGCTTTGAAGGCGTGGTTCATGCATGACTGAAAAGTGGCTGGAGCATTGGTAAGTCCAAAAGGCATGACCAAAAACTCATAGTGACCATAGTGACAGCGAAAAGTGGTTTTGGAGATGTCTTGGTCCCTTACCCTGATCTGATGGTATCCCGAGCGAAGATCAATCTTGGAGAAGTATTTAGCTCCCCAAAGCTCATCCATGAGTTTGTCAATTCTAGGGATGGGATACCTATTCTTAATGGTCTTTTTGTTGAGTGCTTGATAATCGATGCACATTCGCAGTGTACCATTCTTCTTCTTGACCAATACTACTGAGGATGTGAAGGGGCTAGAACTGGGCCGAATATATCCAAGCTCCAGTAATTCTTTGATTGTTTTCTCAATCTCATCCTTGTATCTTTTGGGATGCCTGTAAGGAGTGGTGATTACTGCTTGTGTCCCCTACTCTAGCTCAATGATGTGTTCAAAGCCTCGGTCTGGCGGTCTACCTGATGGAAGGTCTCGAAAAACCTTTTCATGTTTCTGTAGCAAGGTTTGAATGTCACTTGGGTGTTGTATTTGGGTCTCTGGGGGCTTCCTAAAGGTGACAAAACATTCTGCAGCCCATTCTATATCATCCTGTCGGAGTACTGCCTCCATTCTCTGTGACGAGACCGGTTTTGGGGGATAATTGTTCATGCCCCTCAAAACTACCCGTTTGCCGTCTGGCCCCTGGAATTCCATTTCCATTGCCCTGTAGTCTGGAGTGTATTTACCTATAGAATAAAGCCACTGAACACCCAATACTACGTGAGTATCCGATACATCCACTACGTAGAAATAATCTGTCATCTGATAGTTACCTAAGGTGACATTCAATTTTGGAATCCAGTAGTTGCACTCCATGCTGGAGTTCCCGGCTACTGCTACAGTGAATCCTTTGAACTTCTCGGTCTGAATACCTCTCTTGGCTACCCAAGCGGAGTCGATAAAATTGTGGGTTGCTCCCCCATCAATCAATACTCCTACGATGTGACCTTGTACTACTCCTCTGACTCTGAGAGTATGGAATCTTGGTACTCCAAATAATGTAGCAATGACTCCCTCTGGTGTATCACCTTGGTGTGATTCTTCCTCAGCTGTCGGTAGTTCTTCTGTGGCTTCTTGCTCATAGTCATCCTCATCATTGTCCGAATATGCCTCAATGTAGTGAGCCTTCGCCTTCCTTGCACACCTGTGTCCCGGTACCCATGGTTCCTGACAAGTGAAGCATAGTTTCTTCCTTCTCAAATCTTTCTTAGTGTCCTCGTCCAACCATGTTTTCTTGGGAACATCCTGCTGGAAAGGTTTCTTGTCCTTGTCCCTAACAGGAAAATTGGATTTCAGCGGGAACTTGTTTTTGGGGACTGAATCCTGAAGATCTCTGGCTCTGCTAATGGCATTCTGCAGAGTGAGGGGTTTGTAGGCTTTCACCCATCCCCGTAGTGGCTCTGTGAGGGCCTCAGTGAATAACATAGTCAAACTGCTCTCTGAGACATCTGTTACCATGACTTCTATCCTTTGAAATTCTGAGATGAAGGCCTCTGCACTATTGGTTTGTTTGAGTTGAGCCAACTCCCTGAAATGTATCTCTGGATCCTTCCTGTCAAACCTCTCTATGAGCTTCTGAGTGAACTCACCGTAGGAGTGTATGGTGTTGTGACCCAATGTCACCAATCCGTGGTACCACCACTCGTGAGCTTCTCCGTCCAAGTGGAGTGTGAGCCAATTTAATGGCATCTGTCTCTGTCATGGGATTGAGTTGGAAATAGGTATCCAACTTTTGAACCCATATCCTCGCTGATCCTCTGCGAGTCCCATCAAAGTTCGAGATGGTCAACCTGTCCAAGGTCTTTTGCAACTCATAGTTGTGATTGAAACCCTTGTTGAAATTTCCGGGCCTGTTCCTACTCTTCATGTTGCAGAAATTTGAAAAAGACATGGCAGCATGAAACTCATCCCCTAAGTCTCTATACTCCTGCAAATAAGCCCCAAAAGGCTCGCTAGGTTCTACCTGCATGACCGGACCACCTACTGTATCTGCCAAGAAGTGAGGCATGGTAGGCCTGTTGGAAGGTCTGCTATATATGTGCGGAGTATTCTGCATATTAGTGTACGCAACCTTTCCACTGTTGCTTGTAGATCCCCGATCTACCAGTGAGGGAGGTGTACTGTTGGTACCTATTTCTGGTTTCGCCGATAATCTGTTGATTGCATTGAGCACATCTTTTTGCCCTTTTGCTAAGTCTTGCAATGCAGATACTAAGTTGCGAAACTCCATCCTATCCTCCTCTTCTCCCGTTCCTTTTCCCCTATTTGAGTGTATACATGTTTGTTCCATGTCTGAATTGGTATCTTCTAGTTGGATATCCTCAAAGTCCCCTGTGTATCTACTCTTTCTCCTCCTATAGGTTACAAAAGGGTCTCCCTCTGGATTCATCTATGTCTCATTTCTTTAGCCCACAACTGGCCAAGAAGATAGCTCTGATACCACTGTAATATCCCAAATCTCGATATTTTCTATTCTTATGCAAATATGCTGATACAATCGGGCATGCAAACTGCCATGCAAAAATCCCTATTTTATAGCAAAAATTAGGGTTAGGGTTTGTGAGATAGAATGAACACTTACCATTGATAAGCTGGCTGGACTGCTCCTGAGAGAGTATGCAAGCATCAAGAACTGAACCGGAGATGGACTGATATCTTCTGCTTCCAGTGAAACCCCAGCAGCAAGAACCCCAGATCAAATAAGGGTGACATTTTCGGTGAAGGAGGTGTCTGATGGAGCTGCTGATTTGCAGGACTGATAGCCTTCCCGTGCTGGAGAGAATGCTTGGTACATGCGGAGTTTCAAAGGTCTCTAGATAGGCTAACGAATTGTTCTAGATAGACAGCTGCTCACGCCCCCCTGATCTCGAAATAGCTAATAACTGCTCCGGATGAGCACGGTCGGATCTGATAATCACTGGGTACCAAAATAAGATGCCGATGATGAGAATGGTGCCTGAGTTTCGAAGTAAAACTGAGATCTGAAGACCCAGCAACTGATTAGGGCTTTCTGGCTGAAAACCCCCCTTACGGCTGCACACGTGTCCCTGCAACAATCTACACCGTATACTGGATAACTATGAATGAATGTAAGAGCAAATGGTGAACCTGTATGGCTTACCCTGAATGAGACTAGGGCAGATATTTCACTGTCGAAACCTCGCTAGTTGAAGACGCCGTCTCCAACCGCAACTGCTGTGCTGCACGCTGTGCTGCTATTCAAGAGCTCCCAAAATAATAATCATCAAAAATGAAGTCTCCTTTCGCTTTATCCTCCTTTTATAACTTTCAACTGCGAAAACCCTAATCTTTGACCTAATTAGGTCACTTTATTTTCTAATTTGCAGTTGACTTGCATGCATGCGCATGGAGACTTAAATGAGTGCATGCATCATTAAATAATGCTTGGATGGCATGCACGAAGGTGGCCTTTGGCCCCGGTGGCCCTTCTTGACCTAATGATGATGCCTTAGATTTTCTATGGATGGCATCAACCCTTAGATGATTCCCTAACTGTCAGTAACTGCTCGAACCCACATGAATCACATAGGTTAGTGGTTTTAGGCCTCAAGGCCTAATCGGAAGAGGACATTACACTTTCCTTGCGTCAAGAAGATATCACTCGGCTTTTTCCAGACTTCTAAGCCAAGGAAGTAATGCATCAATCCAAGATCTTTCATCTCGTATTCAGAGGTAAGCTCCCTCTTACATTGGTCTATCAACTGTTCATCACCTGTAAGAAACAAGTCATCTACATATAGAACAAGTATCAAGACATGATTATGAACAACTTTAAAGTACAAGTTAGAATCAACTGTACTTTTGGAAAACCCCAAACTATGGAGAATTCCATCCATCTTGGCATACCAGACTCTCGGAGCCTGTTTTAGTCCATACAAGGCTTTCTTTAGTTTACATACATGGGTCTTCTTCCCATGAGTAACAAAGCCTTCAGGTTGTTCAATATAAACTTCTTCCTCAATCTTACCATTGAGAAAGGATGTCTTTACATCCATCTGATGTAACTTCCATCCGAAAACTGCAGCAAGTGAAATGATGGTTATGATGGTAGTTTACCTGGCAACATGTGCAAATGTCTTGTCATAGTCAATGCCTTCTTTTTGAGTGAAGCCACGAGCTACGAATCTGGCTTTATACTTCTCCACACTGCCATTTGCAGCATGCTTGATCTTATAAAGCCATCTGGAAGTCACTACGGACTTTCCTGCAGGTCTGGGAACAACTTCCCAAACATCATTCTTCATGATTGACTTATACTCTTCAACCATGGCATCAACCCATACCTGTTTACTTGCTGCATCTTCGTATGATGAAGGTTCTGAACTGATAAACTGACTCATAAGACCGAAGTACTTTTGTGGTCTTATGCTTTCTTTGAAAGTCCTTGGAGGATCTTTATGCTTCTCGGCTTCTTGTACTGTCTCTCGGTACCAGGCAGGTCTCCTTTTGGAAGGAGGAACTTCAAGTAGTTCTTCTAGTGGACTTTCAATGTTCTTAGGAACATCTGGAATTTGACCATCAAATTCGTCTTCCTCCCTCTGAATTTCTGAATCTGGAAACTCAAGTGGAGCAACTGTATCTTCCGATGAAAGCTCTAGTGTTCTACAAAACACCGCTTCCTCATGGAAGATTACATCTCTGCTGACTTCAATGTTCCTCTGTCTAGGTATATATACTCGATAAGCCTTCGAAAAATCACTGTATCCAACAAAGATACCTTTCTTACTGGAGGGCTCTAGCTTAGCCCTCTTTTCTTTTGGCACATGAACATACACAGGAGTACCGGATATCCTCATGTGATCAACTGCAGGTTTCTTTTTGGTGAAGACTTCTTCAAGAGTCTTCTCACCCAAGATAACATGTGCACTTCTGTTCTGAATGTATACCGCAGTTCCGGTAGCTTCAGCCCATAAAGACAAAGGAAGATCTAGATCAGTGATCATGGCTTTAGCAGCCTCACAAATCGTTCTATTCTTCCTTCCTGCAACCCCATTCTGCTGGGGGTTATAAGGCACTGTCAGCTCTTTCTTGATTCCTGCTTCTCGTCAAAAATCATCAAACTCATTAGATTCATACTCACCTCCGTTATCTGATCTCAAGATACGGATGTGCCTGCCAGTCTGATTTTCAACAGTGTCTTGAACTCTTTGAACCTGTCAAAGGTTTCACTCTTGGCCTTAAGGAAGTAAATCCAAGACTTTCGAGAGTAGTCATCAATAAACAAGACATAATATAAACATCCACTCAAAGAGGGTGAAGACATTGGCCCACAAATGTCAGAATGAATCAAATCCAAAATGCCTTTAGATCTATTCTTGCTTTTGGGAAAGGATTTCTTAGTGTTCTTACCTAGAGCACATCCTTTACAAATTCCTTCATGTTTTGGAGAATCTTTTGGCATACCTGTGACCATCTTCTGCAATCCTGGGAGAGTTGTGTAGTGAAGGTGTCCAAACCTTCTATGCCAAAGATCACAAGGGTCAACTGTGTGATGTACCAAATGAGTAGAAACTTTGGAGGCCTTATAGAGGTCTCCTTCTTGAACCCCAATTTGAACTGCTGAGTCTAGATCTGTGTCTTTTGCCCATAAAAAGACCTTCCTGTCCATAAAGAGGACTCTGCAACCCTTGTCTTCTAAACCAGCAACAGATAAAAGATTCTTCTTTAAACGAGGAACATAAAGAATATCATCAATATGAAGAACCGTACCCGAGTCAAGTTGAAGTGAAGTTGAGCCAACTCCTTCAATCTTGTAAGTGGAGTCATCTCCAAGTTCTACCTGAGTGGTGAACTTCTTCTTTCTGTAACTGGTAAGGGTACCACGGTTACCTGTCATGTGCCTGGAGGCACCACTGTCCACCAACCAAGAAGTGAAGCAAGCTGAGAAAGAACCAGTTAGAGCAGAAATCAAATAGTACTCTCTTTTAGGCTCATCATTTTTATTAGCCTTGGTTTTCTTCTTCTTCTTTGGTTCTTCATCTTCTTTTTCCTCTGCTTCTACAGTAGATGCCTGAAACCTTCTCTTGGGTTTCTTCTTGTTCTGCCTGCAGTCTCTAGCATAACGTCCAAACTTGTGACAAGTATAACATTCAATCTTAGACATGTCAGAAAACCTACCCTAAGGTTTCTTACCCTTCTTTTGCTGAGGGAAAGGCTTCTTGAACTTCTTGGTCTTTGCTGCAAGTGCAAGGTTATCTTGCTTGATTACCTTGTCAGTGTTCCTTGCTTCTTCTTGTATGCAATCATTCCAAAGCCTTTCAAAGGTTGGCTGATTTTCTCGTCCACAGACGGATGCCATGAAGGTTTCCCAAGAGCTTGGGAGACCATCAACCACTGTTTGTACAAGATCATCATCATCAACAGTAACACCAATAGCAAGGAGTTGATCTCTTACCTGTTTGATCTTGGTGAAGAAGGAACCAACACTTACATCTTTGTTCAGCTTCAAAGTTCGTAGCCTCTTATTCAAGACTCTTTTGATTGGGAGCCTTCTTTTCATAGAGATTTATCAAAGTATCATAGCATTCTTTAGTAGTCTTCAAGTTAGGCATCAATTCTTCTCTGATAGAATCATAAATGACTCTTCTAGCCTTACCTTGCTTCCTCTTGTAGGCAAGCCTACCAACATTTGTAGTTGGCTCTTTTGTGACATTAAGAACAATGTCATCCAAGTCATTCTCATCAAGAATGGCTGTCAACCTCGCCTTCCAGGAGTTGAAGTTTGCTGAACCATAGAGCTTCTCTTCCGGTTTGAAACCAACGGTAGCCATCTCTGTTGCTTAATCCAATGTTAGATCTACAAATCTTATTCCAAGATCTAGTGAAAAGCAATATCAGTGTCCCTTTACTGTGTTTTCACATGCTAAGCTCTGATACCATGTTGAATTTTTAGCATTAGCATAAACTTTAAAAAATTTGCAGATCTACTTAAACAAATCAGTAGTGCAGTAAAAACACATTCATCACATCAACACACATGGACACAATATTTTTCACTGGGGAAACCTTTAAAGGACAAAAACCCCAAAAGCATTAATAGCTCATCTCATAAATGAGATGACTCGGAAAATTCTTCAAAAAGTTCCTTAAATCCAAATCTGGATTTTACCCAGTCACTGCAAAATTCATCAGTAAAATCCACACTGATAAATGCAAACCACACTTTTCCAGAAATTACAATTTTCCCAAATTAGGGCTTTTTCTCAAACTGATAATTTCTCTCTATTGTCTGCAAAAATCAGACTGCCTGAGAAAATCTCAGACTGTTGTCCAAAAAAAGTTTTAGGCTACCCGAACTGCTGCCGTGTCTTTCTCTGCTGCCTGATCTTCTTTCTCGGTGCTGCCCGGATCTGCTGGGGTGGTTGAGCAGGCTGCTGTGGGCTGGGCCGAGGCTTTAAGGCCTACCCTATGCCTCTTGGGGCTTGCTGTTTAGCAATTTGAGGTCTGCACAGTAAGCCCGAGCTTGCTATTTAGCAGCCCGTGGTTTGCATAGTCAGCCCGAGTTTGCTATATGGTAGCCCGTGGCCTCGACAGCCCTAATGGGGTATGCCCTAGGTTGCCCAAGGGTGCCTGGAGGGAAGAGCCTTCTTTAGGCTTGCCCATGAGGTGTAAGAAGAGGGCCGAGCCCTAAATTACTTCCCATGGAGAGAGAAAAAGGGACAGCCCGTGAGGAGAGAGAAGAAGATAAAATGGCTGCCCGAAAAAAGAGAAGAGCTGCCCCAAAAACGAAATGCTGAAGGTGACTGTCCACAAAGTGTCGAAGATGATTTTTTGATAAAACTCTAGCTGAGGGTTTGCTGAGAGTGGATGCCTACAAAACTTCTTCAAGAAAAATAGCTGCTCCACCTATGAGATCAAAAACTTGTGTGTATAATGAGAAGACTTGATCTTTTTTTCTAGCCTTTGTTCACCTATAAGTGGACAAGATTAGGAAAGATAAAAATAATAATATTTTTAAAATTTAATCTTTTCCTAATTTCACTTTCACTTTTACCAAAAGGGTCCTTTTATTTTTCCTTTGACTTTTATAAGAAGTCCTTATTTATTTTGACTTTCACTTGTGGTCATTGGTCAGTGGTCAAAAAGTCTTTATTTATTTTGACTTTTGACTTTGGCCTTTTTCCAAGTGCCCCTGTGGTCCTTTTTGATTCCAAAAGTACATCATCATAAACCAAGAGAGTTATTAATGCTTTTATCTCACACACTGTGTGACACCTAGATCTGGTACTAGGGTAACTTAACCAAGGGTAGCTAATCCTTGGAGAAGCACACCAAGCCCATAGATCAAGGGTCAAAGTGCCACACACATGCCCAGACCCAGTCTAGGGCTTACAGTGTCTTCATTCTCCAAGAGAATGGCTACTTAGAACTAAGCTGAGTCTACCAGTCCCAGACTGGTATACATCGTGGTCCCGAACCCGATGTCTATTCAACACAAGGTTGAGTCTACCCAGGGCAGAGCTGGGTCTATATCATGGTCCCAAACCAGATATCTACCATTCAGCAGAATGGTCACTCAACACTGGGTTGAGTCTTCACCGTGGTCCCGGACTAGGTGGTCCCATTCTCCTAAGAGAAGGGCTCTCGATGCTGCTCAGAAAAATCAACACTTCCTTCCGCTTAGGTGCAATGCCTAAGGGGTTTCTAATCTGCCAAATTCACCTAGGACATGCTCTTGGCTCATCCATTTGGGTGGGATAGACCAGATTGGAAATGAAACCCCAATGGATAGATTAACAATCAGTCAGTCGATTTCACCAGTGAACCAAGGCTCTAATGGTAATTAAATTATATTTGAGTTCAAGAGATTTCTTTTGTGCTTTTGGTTCTGTAGAATTTCTTTATCCTCGTTTCTATATTTTTGGCATTTGCTTGAGTAGAAACGTCTTTGAAAGTTTAGAGAAGCTATGAACTTCATCTGCTTTAAGATGGACAAAATGGACGTGGGGATCCCTGTCAAACTCAGCAATCTATCTAGAATAGGGATCTAAGTCCGCTAAGGTTTTAACTTGGGTCTTTGGCATGGTGACGCCCCATCTCAAGCACTTGCACTGAGTTGTGGAGTTGGACTTGTTTGTGTTATTTACTAAAAAGCATTTTGTGGACTTTATTCTTATCTCCAAATTTTTTATTATCTATGAGACTTGATTATTGAAACTGTAAAACCTGCATTGACTTTGTTATAGATATTGGTCCATATTGAAATCCATATCAAAGTTTCATTTGGAATGAAAATTTTTGCATTTGAAAACTTCAGTGGGATGACAGACTGATTTATGAATGAGAAATATCTTTGAAATTTTAGAGAAGCTGTGAACTTCATCCCGCTTTAAGATGGCCGAAGTGAATGTAGAGATTCCTGTCAATCTCGGACAATCTATCTAGAATAGGTCTCTAAGCCTGCTAAGGTTTGAACTAGGGTGTTTGGTATGGTGATGTCCCATCTCAATCACTTGACCAGAGTTGTGGACTTGTTTGTGTTGTTATTTACGAAAAAGAATTTTGTAGACTTTATTATTATCTCGTATTTTTTTATTATCTATGAGACTTGATTATAGAAACTGTAAAATCTGCAATGACTTTGTTATATCTTGGTTTTTATTGAAATCCATTTCAAAGTTTCATTTGGAATGAAGATTTTTGCATTTGAAAACTTCAGTGGTATGGCAGGTTTATTTATGGTTTTAATTCTATTAATGTTTTTTTTTGTGTGTTGGAATCTGGTTATTGCTTCAGGTGTGGAAGCGGGAAAGAAGGCAGCTGGAGAAGTATTGGCTCTTCAAAAGAGGGTCCTTTCTGTTCTGAATGAGGCTAGGTAAGTGATTTCCAAGTGGGTGTTATTTGTTTTTAATTTCTCCATGTTGGCACTGTATTCAGGCATTGTTCTGGTGGCTTACCGTATTTGGTTTGTCCCTACATTTCTGAGTGACTTTTGTTTTATGTATTTCTCTTCACATTTGCACCTTATTCAAACCTTGTTCTGGTGGTTTACCATATTTGGTTTGTCCCTGCCTTCAGCTGCAAAGAACCCATTGAGGCTTTGACATTGGCCCAGATAGCAGAACGATGCCATGCTGTAGAACAGGCATGCAACTCTATATGCTTATAGCAGTTTGTGTTAAATTTTTGTTACATTTTTCCTTTAGTTGAGTTTACAGCTAAACAGTTTTTCATTGTCAAAAAATATCTGATTCATGTTCTGCCTTTTACTTGTCTATTAAACTTTTTGAATCTCTATGCAGATTGAGATGATATATAAAATTGTCACACATATTGCGGCAAATGACCGGGCACTGATCGCTGAAGGTAGCTGTGGGTCCCCTTCCAGCATCAAAGTTTATAGTGATGAGTGCAATGTTGAAGAATTATACACGGAGACCTGATTTTTTGGGAATGACTACATTCTTTTGCAGAAAAGAGATGAAGATTCTCATGTTGTAAATGATTCATTTTTGGGACAGTTTGTCTGTTGTCACTGGTTGGATATTTTTTCTAGTGATTGCAAGTTTAAACAATCGCTGGTTGGGGACTTAAGTAATATCTATGTTGCTACTTATGTAATTGGATCAGAAGCAGCGACAATAATATAATGCAATGTGAAATCAGTTGGTTGCACTAGACCTTGTATTTGACATGCATATATTTAGTGAGCTTATCTGCATATACTACCTGGATGATGTTGAATACATTACAGAGTTTATGCGTATTTCAATTCTTGAAGGGTGTATAGTTAAAACAGTTGAAATATGCAATGATGTTATCTGGAAGTGAATAGAAGCAGACTGCAGTTTAGCTAAAGAGGCCTTATGATTGAGTTAGTGGGACTCAGGTGAAATGCATAGTTGCAGTCATTAAGTGCCGACTCAAGTATACTCCTTTGATGTCTAATATATTTCTTTATTACAGTTCAAAAGCATTTAAAGAATGTGTTTCTCAAGTAGGTCCAAGTATGCTTCTGTGTTTCAGCCCCTGTTCAAGCTATAGGACATTTATGCTGGTTGTTTCATGTGTTTCTCAGAGCATTTCATTAATATTTCTCTATATCTCATTGCATGCTTAATCGACACCAAAGAGAAGAATGGCACCTTCTCATGTCCAATACTTTGAGCTGTCTTTGTCTTCTGAGATCCTCTTGTTCATGTATATTTCTGCATGTTCATTTAACCTCTTGTTTTTATCTGATTTCACTTGGGCCATTGCGATACACTAGATGAATGTAAATAAATACAGCTTTTTTCAGAATTACTTTCTATTCTTCTTTTCCTGTCTTTAATTTATGGATGGATAATCAGGTATACTCTCTCTAATGCTGTTTCTCAACTTTCCTTGCGGTTCTTTATCTACTGCTCTTTATTGCTTTCCATTTGTGGACAATAGAAATGGTGCTCTTCAACTTTCTCATGATGGCGACATTTTGTTAGACTCTGAAAGGGCAGCATAACATGGGTATGCAATGTGCATAACCAACCCTCGGGTACACGTTTTGGACCAAGGTTTTCTGCATCATGTGAAGATGGTTTATGTATCCGTTTTCTTATAATCCCCTCTATGAATCCAGTTAGTATTACTGTGTTCATTGACTCTAGAGTTGCCTGGCAAGATTTCTTGGTTATTCTTTATTTGTTAGCAACCAGTTATATGTTTCTTCATTCCAAGGTTTATATGCCCTCAAGTTCTATCTCGGAGATTATTTTGAAGTCCTCAATCTGTCTTGGTTTTTTATTAATATCTTGTTTACTTCTATTGGATATAGCAGACATCATTTATTGTTTAAGTACCATGTAAATTAAAATGCCTCATTTTACTATGATAAATATTCTCTATGATAAATATTCTCTTGTCAAATATAATAGAACATGAACCACTTTTGCAAGGATTGTTATCAGAAGTTACTGAATTAAATTAGTTAATCTTTGCTAATGACAAGCATGATATAAACTGCATGTGGAAGCCAAATATATGGGATAATGTAGTGACATTATCATGATATACATGGTTCCCGAATTTAGTCTTAACACCTGTCCAACTTTTTGGTACTTTGAATGCCCCACCCATGATTATGAAGGAGGAACATTCTTCCAAAAATAAGTACGTGGAAACACTAAAATTGTGACAACCCAACCTTCCCCAGACATGGCGGTGAACACCCTAACTCTTGAACCTTCCAACAACCCCACACTTGGTGCTGTGTGCGATGTCATTGGTCACGACACCCATTAGTGATCATAGTTTCCTGTTTTGGGTAATCATATCCATTTGGAGGATAATATATAACCAAAAAAAACATAAAGAGTGGATTATGTTATATAGGGTGAAGATGTTATTTTATGTTATATATTATAAGTATTATATATCTCATAATAAAAGTCATAATATATGATGTGATATAATATATGATAATTTTATTATGTCATAATTTTTGTTCAAAGGAACAACGTATAGGGAGCCCATTCGAAGGGGCCTCACCCATTCACTCCGAGTACAGAGCTAACTCGATGGAGACATCAAGTGAGGCCCTTATATAATGATGTATAGCCACCCAAGGATTTGACCCCAAGACAAATTGCTCACAACTTACAACACTCAACCACTTGAGCTAGCCCACCGAGCTCATGTCATAAAATTTTATATCTATAATAAAATTTATTTATTATATAAAATCCAAAAGTACTAAATCATGATTTTATTTTTGAATTTATGTTGGACTTTTGATTAATAATATATTTTTATATTAAAATTAGAAAGTACTTTAAGAGTACTAAGTACATATATATTATATTTGAAAGTACTTTATGAGTACTTTTTCCATTATGAATATGGTTAACCATGAATTTTCATCCACCATTTAGAATTTGACAAGTAAACTTCTTTAACTCAAGCAATTCCACCTCAACCATAAGGGATGATATCATTCTCTAGAATTTGATTGGTTCTTGTAAAGTTGATTTTAATGGTATATTTTTTGTTTTGAAGCCTATTTTTTACCTAAAAATTCCCATAATGGAAAATTTTGAATCCCTTACCCTAAATTCCCATGGGATGATATGCATCATTATGCCTACTTCCTCCTGTAGGAATCTTCGTTGGAATGCCCATCTTCTAACGATTTGCCATCGAATTGAAGGATTTTACCCCCCTGGGACATGTTGATTGGTTTAAGAATCCGATTCCTGTTTTGGATGCTTTTGAGGGGAGTAATATGGCCAACATCTCTCCCCCTATTCAAGTGGTTATTTTGATTAATCTTTTTGTCATTGAGAACGTCTTGCTAAGTGCTTCTTGTACTCTTGAGGAAGTTGTCACCTACAATGATATTTTTCAATATTTTTGTGACATCTTTGTCTGATATTGTGTTAAACGCCAAGACTCAACCCTGCCATTGTCGAACATCATATCGAGACTTGGCCTGAGTTGTACCTATGCACCAAAAGTAGAGAACCATCCACCCTCCAAAGCTCTGGCTGTCAAATATGAAATTAATAAACTACAAAACATAGGTTTCAATTATTCAATCCTATTCCAGTCAATAAGACACCGGGCACCATCCATGTTTGTACCCACTTCTGAGATTTAAACAAAGCTTATCTCAAAGGCAATTTTCCCACCCCCTTCATTGACCAAATTTTCAATGCATGCACTAGGCATGCGACTCTATCCTTTGTGAATGGTTTCTCGGGGTATAATTAGATTGATTGCTTTTCAAGATTAATATAAAACCGCCTTCACCACTCCGTAGGGGACCTTTTCCTATCAAGTCATACCTTTTGGACTCAATAATGCTGGAGCCACTTTCTAGTGTTCCATCTCATACCTCTTTCATGATATGGTTGAAATTATCCTAGCATAGTTGGATGACCTTATGACCCATTCAAAAAAGTGCTTGCAACACCTAGAACATCTTCGTAAAGTGTTCCTTAGGTTTCGTAAGTATACCATTTGCTTGAACCCACTTAAGTGCACATTCTAAGTTCCTACTGATCGATTGTTAGGACTCATCATTTCCAAGAACGAGATCATCATTGATCCTGTGAAGGTTCAATCCATCCATGAACTCCCCCCTCCTAAGACTTTGCGGCAATTGCAAATCCTTCAAGGAAAGGCAAGCTTCTTACACCGCTTTATCCCAGATTATGTCAGAATAGTTCATGGATTATTGCGTTTGATTCATTCTAAAATTCCCTTCATATGGGATGAGCAAGGTCATCCTTCTTTTGACACCCTCAGGCATGCTCTTTAGCACCCTTGATTATCCCCTCAAAATTTGTGAAGGCTTTTATCCTTTACATTTCAACATCAGTGATGATATTTTGGATGAACATATGTTCAACATTTCTTTGGATGACCCTTGGTATGGGATACCCTCATTTAATTGCTCTTAGAATTTTGGTCTTTCTCACGCTTGTGGTGATTATCATAGGACTCATCACCAAGTTCCCGAATACCTTATCATAGATGATGTTTTATATCATCGAGTTGACACCATATTAGATCGATGCCTCACATTTAACAAGGCCAAATTGGTCTTGAATCATTACCATAGTGGATCGTGTGGTGGCCACCTCTCAGGGATGGCCATTGCCCAAAGGAACATTTGCACTGATTATTTATGGCCTACCTTATTTTCTAATCCATAAAGGTAGTGAAGCATTGCAAGAAATATCAATTAGTTGCCCCTAAAGCAAGAACCCATATTTATCTCCTACATTGAGTTGTCACTGTCAGTCCATTTTGTTAATGGGCCATTGAATTCATGGAATATAAACCTTTGTCGCATTGTGGCCATAAATACATCGTAGTGGCTGTCGACTGTTTCACTAAATGGGTTGAAGCCATTTTGACACACAACAACGCTGCCACCATTGTGGCACTCTTTTTCTTTGACCATGTCATCACTTGATTTGGTGCTTGATCATGATAATTACTTTGAAGATGTTGCGTGGAAAGAATTATCTTACTAGTTGAAATTTGAGCACCAATTGAGGCCGCCAATAACGTCCTCAAAAACCATGCTCCAACGAATGATGGACAAGTGCAAGTTCAATTGGTATCACATTATATTTCTTGCCCTATGGGCACATTAGACGTCCACGAAAACAATCATCAGTTTCACTCCATTCCACCTAGTCCATGGGGTGGAGTTCATCTTTCGTATTGAATGTCAGATTCCCTCCTTGAACCCAGTAGTCAAACTTTTTCGAGACACTTCGGTTATGGAACAATGATTGTTTGCTTTGGAACAAGCAAATGAGGACCATCATGCTGCTTTGTAGAACATTGAAGTTTCTGAGTAGTGTTTGAAATCCCACTATGACAACCATACCCACCCATGCTCATCTGGGAAGGTGATCTTGTCATTGTTTATGATCAATCCCATGATAAACATGGTTGAGGAAAGTGTGATTCTTTTTGGCATGCCCCCTATGTCGTAAAGCACTACCTAGGAAAGGAGGCATACTTGCTTGTTGGTTCAGAAGGACAACTCCTGAAGGACCCTCATAATTCTTTATATCTCAAGAAGTACTATTCATGAAATCAACACCATTTGTTCTTGAATCGTATTTGTTTTATATTTCCCCTTTTAGGATGAGCCTTATGGTTTTGTTTTGGTCCTTGCTAAATGGATTTTCATCCTCAATGTCATGTCAGTTATGCTAACAATGCAAGTAGATATTATACAAATCTCACCTCGACAAATTGGGTCATATATTTCCTGTCACAATCCCTCATCTATGTTAGTGAAGTATGTATTGGTGTTTCCATCCATAATCAAGTGGGATATGATGTTGTGATTGGCCTCTTTGTCGATGCTCTCCATATGTGCATTTGTCACATTCATATTTACCTGGATTCCCAACTACTTGTTGCACAATCAAATAACTATTATTGGGTACATGATCCTTGCCTCTTTAGAAAGTATATACGAGCTAGTGAAATTTGAGTTTATTACATTCATTCATATACCCAAGAGTCTAAAAGTTCTGCGGATCATACTGCAAATCAAATTCTATGTTGTCATATTTATCATCAATAACAAGGAAATAAACGATGCATGTACCTACAACATCATAATCATAAAGTGCATCCATATGTACATAAAAACACATATCACATTGCATCATAATATAAGAGTCATGTATATGAAGTTGCATCCACATGCATATGTAAATATATAGGCATAAGTAGAAAAATACGAAGTGTTTATATTCGTGAACCCATGGTTCAATCCAAAATATGTGATACATAGCCAAAACATCTCATGTCCATAGCATGGGGGCGGTTCTCTATAACTGCCTATTCATCATCATTCTCATTCATAGGGTCATCAAAGTCCTCCTCGTTTTCCTTGTCATCACCAGTGATGTGGGGAAAATCCCCCCTTATCATATCTCATATATCCTAGGTAGCCATTACTATTTGTCACATGGCCGATCACCACTTAAGTGGTGCTCCATAGCAGGCCTCGATCAACTTGTCGTCAAGGTACTGCCAACCATTATCAATGATTCCCTCACGTGGTCAATGTCACAGTGAACCCCCTTTAGATTTGCCTTGGCACCCTATTGTCACTGCTATGATGGGGGGTAAGGATTGACACCCTCAACCTTTCCTTGTTGCCACTAAAATCTTGTTAGTGGTAGTCTTCCATCATTTTCATGTACATGAGAAAAGGAATAATTAGTACCGTGTATCACATAAATCAATCTAGCTACCATCTATGTTAGTAAGTAAACACAACTTCAGAAATAATAACACATAATCATATGTACCATCGTCTCCCATTACCTAAATGGTGGCTGCAATGATTTTAGTTCAACCTAGAAATCCATACCAACATATAGTAGTTCTTAGTAATTACTATGGTTGTCGCCACTACACAAAGAAGGCTTGTCGAAATACATTGCCAATGGAACCACCTCCACCCTGTATCATCACCTCTCCCCATTAATGCATTCATGGCTCCATTGTCCTTGCACATATGATAGCAACATGGGGTCACTGTGTGGGCACTCTCTCAAAGAAAAAGGCACACAAGAAGGTGCCAAACCCAATGTCTTCTCTCCATCAGGCATATTGGTTGCGTTGTCAACACACCGTCGTCTAAAAAATCTAGGCCCAACCAAAATAAGTCCTACCCAGTACCTGCTCGACACTCATCATTTGACCGTCAAATATCTTGATGGGTCCCTCCCAACCCTAATACTTGTATGACACTTGCAGTCATTGCTCATGTCTCCAAGCTCACTATGTTTGTTAGGAAAGTGGAGGATCCATATAGCTCAACCTCGTCTATGTAGTGAATTTCTAGCATATCCTACATGTCCACATCTCGTGGTCTCACGGGTTGGGTAGCACAAATGAATCCTAGTTTAGGGAGCCACATCATGAAATAAACATCTGAAAGGGAAAGGTTTATCCTCCCACCTTGTACGAAGAGATCCCCTACATCTAGGTCCTAGTACTCTATTATCTTCCTTATTAGCAACCTAGCTGATCACATCAAGGGGTTCTCAAGAATATTGAGTAATCTATATCTGGCTAGTGGGGGCATCCTTCTTGATTGCCCCATGTTCCCAAGAACATATTTCTTTTTCCAGTTCACCCTCATATCTGCATTTTTTGCACATGATTTTTTTCGGGTCATTATTTTCCTTTTCCCTCAAAGGGATGAAATTGCAGTCACAACAATCTAAGAAACAGGTCAAAAATCACAGTTCGATTTCACAGATCAATTTTACTCAGAAATGACATGAAACAGTGCAATAAGGAGTTGCAGTTGTATAATTGATCTGTGAAATCTAATTGTGAGTTTTGTCTTGTTTCTTAGATTGTTGTGACTCCAATTTCATATGGTATCAGAGCCATGGCAGGACAAGGCATTTCTTCTACAGGTTTCTCGCTGGATCTATGAAGAAATTTGAGCAAAATTGCTCAAAAACCTTCCAGCTCTACACCAGAAGCGGGAGAGTTTACCACATAATTCCTGGACAAACTAGCATTGTTGATCAAGCTTGCTTGATTGGCTAAGCCAGGTGTGATGCAAACTCCAAAAGTGCAGGCTGTTCGACCTTACTTTGGTTGTTTTGTGTAATTGCAGGTACAACTTCATATGGATTTAAAATAATCAATTCCTCTTCTTACTCCATCCACAAGATATTTAGAATGGAACTTGAAGATGATTTCATTTTTAAAGGGACAAGGTCTCTATGATGTATCTATTGGAATTGGTAAAGACTCTGATGAAGATGAGAATGAATGGCTAAATGGCGGTGATAGAGCTTTTGGAACAATATGTTTGGCCCTTTCTCCAAGCTTGCACTATCTTATTGATTTCGCTGAATACCCAATGGATCTCTGGACAAATTTGGATAGAACCTTTGGAAAGCACGATGATTATCATTATAGCAGTTTGGAGAGCACACCCAACACCAAAAGAGTTCTTTATTCAAAATTCTCGGCCTCTACTCTCTCTGATGAAGTTGTTCAAAATAAAAGAAGAAGCAAAATCTTCCACACAGTGAATTCGAATTGAAGAAAGTCTCCTTGCAATGACTCATTCTCCTGCTGCTCCGGAAGGTTATGAGATCTCTGATATCTCATCTTCTCATATGGCTGATCCAGAAGAAGACATTTGAATCTCTGATATTGAAGAAAAATTCTCATTCCATTCTATGCAAACATTCTCTAGTGATTCTCCTTTAAATTATGTGCAGAATTTGTCAGTGATTGCTTCAGAAAGTGAAGAGGAATTCGATTTCTATCCCTCTAATGTTGTCGCTGGTGTGCAGATAAGTAATACTTTGGATATTTTAGAAATAATCTCAGATTGTAGGAGTGATCCATTCGCTCTTATTGATCTAGAGCTTCCAACAAATTCCTACAGGATTGCATGCACCAATACTCAGAATTTTGAAGAAGGAGAAAATTGTGCATCTACCATCTCGATGGAGCACACTCTTGGATCTGATATGAACTTATTTGGATCTGATATGATATTATTTGGTTCGAATTTTAAGGTTCAAGAGCTTCTAGTCATTCTTGTAGCTGTTCTCATCAATTTTGATGTGAAAAATCAAGTACCGCAAGTCTCTTTCAAACTTGCGGCTGGGGATTTGATGTCGGTTTTCTCTTATGAGTTTGTTGATGTTATATTTCATGAATTATTGGTTAATTTCGAATCTATATCAAATTATGGATCTTAAGCATTCGCTCTCCATAGTCCCAGGGCTTCTCTACCTTTGATTATATACTCATCTCCTCACCGAACTAGTGACTTATTCGCATTGCAATTTGTGCCCAAAGCCTTAGCAATATGAAAAACCATAGCTTGAGTGAATCCCTCACTCCAAATCCTCCGAGAGACACCCTCTTTCAGATCTGATCACTCACCGATCTCATCTTGAGAGAATCTCTCTCTCCAAAGCCTCTGAGACAACCCCTCTCTTAAATATGATTACTCACTGATAAGTAATTCTTGGTATATATCACACACACTGACAATGATCATATAATATGTATCTACAACTCTACAACTCTCCGTATACTCTTTTATAACATTCACTTTATACAAATACCATGGGCTTAATACCATGGACCCTCAAATACCATGGGCCCTCCAATAGCATTGACATAAAGTATTACAAAAGACACTTTTACAAGTAATGTCTAGAGAGTTACTTCTCTGAATAACTTCTACATGTTAGACACCTTAGCCAATGTAAAAGTACTTGTTCGAGCAACAAAATCTAACACCCTCTTAGAGAGAAAGGTACTCCTGGAAGAACCTCCTCTAGGATCAATCACATTCTCTGTTGTTGTAGTTGTTCTCTTAGAACTAGAAGATCCTCTTGCTACCTGTGTTGGATATGATACGTAAATATGTTATCTTCATCCATGAGTGTCATTTCATAACAAGTAATCCTGTTAAGAGAAACCTCACGCTCTACCTCTATCACTGACATTGATCCAAGCTCCAAGCTCCCCTTGGACTTTACTATAGGATGTCCCAACAACCTGTAAAATGCACCTTCCCTGATGCCAAGCCTCACCGTTGCATCCTAGGTGCTTTCTCCCTCCGAAAGTATGAATACTTGTACATCCCAGAACAACACAACATACCCAATGTCCTCCAAGGCTGATACTCAAAGCAGGGTAACACTCCTGGAACAAACAAAATCTTTGCCACCTCGAGAGACCCTCCTAAGAAAATGTTTCCACTTTTCACACACCTGGGGGGATGTGACAGAAATATTCAAGCCACTCGGTATGTCTTTGGAGGCAAGTCTTGAGTCAAGGCTGTCACCTTGTTCTTGACTCCTCCGTTTAGGCCAACTCCTAATCGAAGTCAAGGGGTAGACCCTATTAATTGCTAAAGCTATTAAAGCTTAGCGTAATGGTGATGATTAAATTTTTAGAGGTTTGATAAAAAAAAATACTAACACAACATATACTTTATGTTTGGAGGAATCTCACACATTCAACCCCATTGCATGCATGATACTAGTCCCACAACCCACATGGAAACACTAAGGATCACTGACATCATTGCCATCATATGGCTAGATGCTGCAGCCCAAATTCTTTTATAGAATGCCCAAAGTCCTTTTTGGTTGGTGCCCAACATCTGTTTTGGGCTGACCAATGCTGCCTTGACCTCTCTGCAGCTTCATAGATCCTTTTTGGGCTTTCCCATCCTTTTTTTTTTGGTCGTTGTCCAGCCACCTACTGGGCTACCCGAGCCTTCCTCGGTGTTGCCCTAGGACTTATGAGTTGCGTGAACCCCTGCCCAAAATTCTGCAGTTTGCTTTGGGAGCAGAGCTTCTAACCGCTGCCAACAACTTTTAACAACTTTTCTCGACTCCTCTACCCCTCTCCCAGGGTTGCACAATTGCTTTTATAGCTGCCCCCAAATTTTACTGCCCCCTACCTAGGGCCTTGCACAATTGCTTCTATAGCTGCCCAAATTTTAGTGCCCCCTACCTAGGGCCTACCCAATTTCCTCACAACGCCTGCCCTGCTCAGGTGGCTGGCTGGTGGATTGCTAGCTTGACGGCTTTCGACGACTGGTGCCGTCACCTGGCAGCTGGCCGTCTCAGTTGACGACCCAACCCTCATCTCATGAGCCAACTCTTTGATAATCGCCTCCCGTCTACCCTCGTCCTTGTCTGCATGCGCCGTTCTAGCTCTCACCTCACTGTTGGTTGCAACGCGACCTCATCGCTGGTTCCCAGTCTTCATGGCCATCCACACTACGACGACTCCCGTATGTAGCAGTGCCCATGAGGATCCATCCACCAAATTGTAGCTTGATACTCTACGCCGATAGTCACCTGTGTGATCACTCGTTCACTGCAATGCAATCTAATCTGTGTTACCCCCATGACCGCAACTCCTAGTGCCCTGAATTTTCTTCCACTGGTTACCTCGACGCCTACTGCAAGCTCTTCCTTCCTGCAGGTTTGGCTAATCTGCGCCTTGTTGCAGCTCACCCTGTTTTGTTTGCTTGATCTGACTCCCACTGGCCGATAGCCCCGTCTCCATGAGCCCGCGTCCTACACCGTTTCCCACCACTAGGTTTTCTACAAATCAACTTCAACTCTCTATTGCATCCACTGGCACAACCACTTTGTTTTCTTCATCAGCCGACATTTAAGCCCACGTATCTGTCTACTCACCTCAGCCCGTAGCTTGGTCTGCTTCTAGCATACGGCTTATCCTTTCATCCTACACAGGTTCTCATAGACTTTTTTATTTATTATAACATTCATACCTTGGGCTCAATGTCAATACCATTGGCTCTCCGATACCAATAACATAAAGTATTACGAAAGACATTTTTACAAATAATGTTTTGTGAGTTATTTTTTTTAGACAATTTCTACATGCGAGACACTTTAGTCAATGTAGAAATACTTGTTTGAGCTACAAAACCTAACACCTTTTTCAATTTGGTTGAAAACTGCGAACATCCATGACTTCCACCGCTTCCTGATTCTTTTATAAAAGCCCCTCGTCCTTATGCTTTTTGTGATGTCCTAATTGCATTGGAAACAATGCTCCAATTTTAGTTGTTATTCCATGGACATGTTTGGCTTCGACTTTTAGAAATTTCAGCCACATGTTAGGAGTTGTATCACTTTTTACTCCTTCCACATCTTGGCCCCTTATAGTTTCAACAAGGCCTTAGTTATTGTGATTTTTCATGCTAATGGGATGTCATTGTTACTTCAAATCAACCATGGCTGGACCATATATATGTACTTGGATTGGGTCCCTCTTCGACTCTCATGATGTGTTGTACCCAATAGTTATTCATGTATTGATCATAATCCTCTCGGTATGGATCCTAGATTATATTGAGACATTGATATGAACATGGGAATGTTCGTCTCATCCATACTTGAAATTATATGCACCTCTCCTCTTGATCAGTTAGTCTACAGGTACAAACCTTTGTAGTCCCATTGGATATGGACTCCTTATCTGTAGTAGTCCTGGATTCTTTTCCTTGGTGCCCTTGATTTTCCTATAGAAAGAAAAAAAGTCTAAATATGTATTTTGTGCATACGATGAGCTCTCGACCTCACACATTAGGGAGAAATATGTTAACAACCTAATTTTTCTCACTTACCTTATCATGAGTTTCATTACCATCATACATCATTATTGGAATTATTAGCCCCATTTCCATCTCATTCATTGAAAGCACAAAAGAGGCCATACTATTCTTTCCACTTTCATCATTGTGGTATTATTCCATTAGTCACTTGGGTGGAGATTGTGCTCGATAAACCCTTCCTTGTGTTCATTGTAGAGGCCTTCTACCATCCACAATTGATACCAAAGTGCATTGCATTCATAAAATCATATTCTTTGTGTAATAATAAAAATATTATTCTTTACATGTTGAATTTTTCTTTTTATGGCTAGTTTTGGAATGAATGTTGCATGCATGTTTAAGAATTAATCCCTTTAGTTTATTTTAGTTTAATTTATATTAGTTTTCCTTCCATTCGATCTTCTACTAAGGATTAAAAAACCCCTAGTAGGTGTATTTTTCACTCGTGTGTGAAAATTTACACAAAACAATCTCGATACAAAATTTGATTTGCAAACATTCAAATGAGACCTACATATTGTACCCAACTCTTAGGCCCACCTTGTAGCATATTGACTAATGAGTTCGCCATCTTTTGACACCTTAACCAAGAAAGAATTCATTTCTTCTATTTTTTTTTCTTTGGGTTTCCTTTATGTACTCTTATACCAATCTTGACTTGGTTTTCATCTTTTAACAACAATCGATACATCTTCAAAATTACCATAAATATTCAGTGATCATGTTGCATCAAAATTTGGTGACGCAATTGGTGTATTTTGAGGCACATTGACTTGGAAAAGATGTCACTATTGATTGTTCACTTGAATTTGAATGAATTGCTTGCTTCTTCACCACAGTAGATGTGGCACTAGGTAGCCCACTGCCATCACCACATATGTGTCTCCATTTTTAAAATTTGTTTTTTTTGAATAAAGAAACTTGGAAAACTTGATTTTATTTATTTATTTTATTTTTATCAATAATTTCTTGTAGATCATATGAGATATCAACCTCATGCTCGTGAAAATGATATATTAAGTTGTTGATCATGATCCCAACTATTGTCTTCAACAACTACATGTGTTGATTCATTATTGATGCATAAGATTCTACGAGTTAGCGGCAATATGTTTTTACTTTGCTTTTTGCTCAGTTTTTTCTTTGCAATCTTGTTCTTCCCTATGAAAATAAAACTTTATCATATCATGATTATCAAAAACATTTGTGGCCTACATCATTCAATAAATTATATACTACTAATTTTATGAAATATGGTTGGAGATAAAAAAGTTAAGTAAATTAACTAATTACCTATATGTCATACCAAAAGACAATAAATATTTAACATTCTTTGTCATCTATGCTTTACTAAGACACTCATAATCTATCATAATGTCAGCATCATCACTATTAAGTTTGAGTTTCAATCTCTTTGTCTTTATATTGTGACATCCAACATTTCACAGGAACCAAAAAGATAAATAAGAAAATGAAATTAAAAATATGATATATCTTAAATGTAGCAAGCTAACAACAAACTTTCTTAATGCTAAATCTAATACAAGAATATAGTAGATATATTACAACATCTAGCTAACCGCATTATTATTATTATAACTATAACAACAAATTGCTTTGTATTCTCCTTAAACTAATAGCTTCTCTATACATATATCTTTAGACTTTTGTGAATGTAGCATTATTTAATATTGCAACATTTATATGCTTTCTATTAAAATCATTGTGATTGTTTATACAGAGAAATTAATTACTTCTAAGGTTGGACAATTTGGTCTGCACTATGTTGTCAACGAGTCATTCACTTCTAATATACCATGCTTAGAGGGTAAGTAAATAGATTGTAAATGAAAAATGAAAATAAGGAAGGCCTTCTTTGGAGTATTAATAGGTTAAAACTTAAAATTTAAAACTATTATAGTTCAACTGGCTGGATAGTTCTACTACAAAAGAAGTATTATCTAGTTTAGTGGCTACCAAAGTTTAGGGCCAACATACCACAAGTTACAAAACACAGACATATCAGGATGAAGAAGTAACAAACAAACTAACAATGAACATTGTAATAAGTTAATGTGACAATCTAACAAGTTATGGGGATAAGATAACAAGATAAGGTGGAAAGCAAGCTAAGGTGGCATGCGATAAGATAACAAAACAAGGTGCAAAGCAAGTTAAGGTGACAAATCATCATCATAACCAATCATTTGCATAGCCATCAGGGTCAAAATCATGATTACTCATGTATGTATTTACTTCACTTTCTTCCTCATCCCCATCTATGAAATGCATTACATTCTCTCCCTCAATATTTTCAATGGGATTCAAAGTCTCTTCTTCAAACACTATCACAATCTTCAATGTCTTCTTTGAATGTTTCTTGTAAATTATCATACTTCCCATCATGCAATATATCAAAATTCCATGAATTTTTGTTTTGAATGAGACCCTATTTGAATGACATATGGCCATCTTGGGCTTGTTACATCATTAATTATATTTTTTATTTATTTAGAGAGGTGAAACATACGACTCATCAACCTCTACAAAAATTGATGTGTATTTGCACATAAAAATACATACTCATTAAGCTACACTACAAATGGTTTGCTCCATTTAATTTTAATAATATAGCACTATTTTCACTATAATCAACTTGAACATTTTTTCGGATGAATAATTTGTGGAATTCAACACTAACAATGAAATCCCAATTTGCATTTCTTTTTCATTTTCATCCACTCTTAAATGACTACCATAATCCCATATTTTGTTGAAATGCTAATCTCATAAATAGGGATATTGTGAAAGCTCAATTTCCTCCATTGTTATATCTTGACCTTCCTATTTTGCACCACCGATTCTATTGATGACCCATTCATCAAATTTTGGAAAAAAATCACCTCCAATCAAATCATGATGTTTGCGATTTTTAGGTCGATGCATCTTTGTTTGATTCTCTTCTTCATATTTTTACATAGAATATGAACATACAAGATAGTTGTTAGGATATTTAGATACTTAAGAGTTAGTTAATATCAACTGGGTACAATGTGATTTTAGGTAAAATGTGGTTCTTTAGTATGCATTTGTACTTATGTAATCTAACAATGACGATATGATCTAGACATAGAGTGATTCGGCGATTCATCTTTACCTCAATCTTAACAACTATTGATCCATGGTTTAGCTCTTGATTGGTCCATGATCTCTATTTGAAGAGCATGGAGGCTCATTTGCTTAATGATTGATTATGAGAAAAACTCATACGTAAATTATTTTTCCTTTGGAATTATTATATTTCCTTGAGTAGATATTTGGATGGGAACGCAGGGTTTTAACCACACAAAAACGTCGTTATGTTGATCTGTGATATGTTTGTGTGATTGGTTGCTTAGGTGCTCAAATTGTGTGGAAATACCTTGTTTTAGTCGAACATGGTATCAAAGAGCTTATGAAGACTCACTCCCATTGTTGATCAAGATCTTAAATCGGTGTAGTTGCATGCATCAAAGGGTTTCTAGATTCTAGTATTTATACATTTATGGGATGAGAGAGGTGTTCCATTGTGTTTGGAGCGTTGCTTTTAGTTGGAATCAATTTCATTTCACTTGAAAATGTTTTTGTTTTCCTAAGATATGGCCATTTTATCAAATTCGAAGGTATACTATTTATGTTTATAGATTTTTTGTTTGATTAAATCTTCTCATATTGTTTCATATTTTAGCTTGATTTTCTATTTTGTTCCTCGTTTATTATCTTTTCAATTTGTGTATGCTCTTCGTTGTGTCCTCTGTGAGAACTCAACAATTCAGAAACAAAGTTGAAATGGTTTTCTTGATCGAGTATTCTCTTTGGCTTGTGCCTTGTGCAAACTTGGTAAACAAAAAACAATGAATAAACTTGCATTTTTTAGGTAAGCTAACTAAGGTCCAACCTCAAATTTGAGAAATTCAAGTTTGAAATTTTGTTTTTCGCTTTTATGTGGTTGTGTAAAAGTGTCTTACAATCCAAAATCAATTTTTGTGTGTGTATGCACACTCAACAACAATAACAACCCCATTCTCCTTCATAATATTACCAAACCTTTTTTTTAACTCACTTCATTGAAAGTTACTCTATTAAGTAATAATTCTTTGGTTCTAGTTCTTTTTGTTACTTTTTGAAAAAAGTCACATATGACTTTAAATTATAAAATAACTTCATTGTAAAAGTTAATTTTGTTACTTTTTGAAAAAGTTAATGTAACTTTATATTATAAATTAAATTAATTGTAAAAGTGATTCTCACTTGTTTTATACAAGCGGGTCACTTAATTTTAAAAAATAACTTATTTGTAAAAATGAGCTTATATGCAAAGTTACTAAATGGAAGAAATTATTTACTACAACAAGTATCCACAATCATGTGGATCAACGTCTACCTGCCACGTGGATCCTTGTTTCCTTTTATATCTTTTTTTTCTTTCAAAAATGCATCTTTGACATCCAGAGTATGTTTCCAGTGTCATTTTTTAACTAACTATTGTTTGGAGATCATTGCATCTAGACCATTAGTTCCTAATTTTGAATCCATATTATCTGCATATTATAATATGGCTAGTCCAAGCGATATTTTTCTTACGAGTACCTACTACTTCTCATGGAGAACCCATATGGAGGATGTCCTACAAAGTAGGGGACTTTATTGGATTGCCTTGAGAAAAGAAATCAACCCCATTGATGTTGATAAGAAAGTAAATTTTGATAATAAAAAAGACGAAGCACATGGATTAATAGGGATTTCCATCTATAAAGACCTGTGATTCCATCTTCAATAAATTGATGCACTAGATGTGGCTTGTACAAAATTGGAACCTGTATTTGGTCATCACAATGAGATTCGAGGTCATCAGCTTAAAAATGAGTTGGTTGCTTTAAATCCAAGTGTTTTTTCTTCGATTGAAGATTATCTATCTAAATTCAAATCCCTTAGACTCTTAGTTGAAAAATGCGAGATAGCTAAGCAACACAAGCAATGTATTTATGATGATTCTTGCTAAGCTTGATTCTCCTTTTTTGTTTTGTATTTGCTTTTCACTCCACTAGAGAATCTCTAGGGACTACTTATACATAACCCGATCTTGAAGTTTTTTGTGATAATTTGATTAGAGAGAAATATAGGTTCTTGCCTCTTAGAGTGATCAACAATCCAAGTACATCTAAAAAAGATTTATTGGCACAACATAATGATAAATCCAAGCATCTAAAGAAGCAACACTCTCACAACAATAATGAAAACAAGGGTCCCAAACCCTCTCAACAAGTTCCTATAACCAATGGTGATATATACACTCAATCAAAAGGAAAGAAAATTAATGACATTATAATTTTTGTGGTAAATATGGTCATGTGGAATTTAAGTTTTTCAAGAAGATGGAAGCAACATTGAAAAAACATAACATCAATCTTGAGTTGTCTTCTAACTCTTCTTCTCATTGACATGCACTTTCTACTTTTGGTTTTTTGTTTAATGCATCTTCTTTTTCTAATGAGTAGCTCATTGATTTTGGAGCATATTATCATATGGCTAAGGATAAAACCATTTTATGCTCTAAATGAATGCAACACCAAACAAATATTTGTTGGTGACGATATATCTCTTAGTGTTGTAGGATATAGAACAATTCAACTAAATGATGGTCATTTCAAAGATGTATTATGTGTTCAACGCATTCCTGCTATTTGTTGTTTACCTATTAAATCACTCTTTCTGATGAATGTAATACTATAGAGTTTACACATCTCTAAGTTGTAATCAGGGATTTCAAAGATCCCAGGCATGTTCTATCGAACAAAATTGTTGATTATATTACCAAGTTGTAGAGATATAAGAATTTTGGATCGTTGCCTTTCCCTCAGCTTTTATTGTTCATAGCAATGACTTGAGAAAATTTTGGCACGAGTGATGTGGTCATTTAAACTATCGCTCATTGTAACATTTATGTAATCACAAAATGGTGACTGTTTTTTCAGTCATTTCTTGCAGAGATGGTGTACTTTGTATTGGTTGTGTTATCATAAAACATAATTAGGACAATTTTGACAAGGTGCCTCTTGCTACGCCTCAGCTCCCTTGCAATTTTTTTACAGTAATTTATGTGGTCAATTTACATCTACTTCTTTGTCTGGCTTGAAGTACTTCTTAAATTTCATCAATGAGGTCTGTAGAAGCACTTGGATTTACTTTTTAAAACTTAAGAGTGAAATTTTTAACATGTTGTGGTCTATAAGGCCCTTGCAGAAAAATAATTTGGACATCACATATACAAGTTAAGAACAAATAATGGAAGTGAATATGTAAACAATAAATTTACAAATTATTGCACTACATAGGGAATCCAAATGCAACATACTTTTCTATACATACCACACTCAAAATGGTGTCATTGAGATAAATAATTGCATATTAAAGGAATTGGAAAATTATATGATCCAATATAAGGGACCAAGTCTTCCTTTTTTGGTGGAGTTATTAATTGTGCCAATTACGTAGTCCATCACAACAAAAAGAATCTAAAAGATATAACACCAGAAGAAGCCTGGAGTAAAAATAAACTTGAGGTAAGTCACTTTCATGTGTTTGTTAGTGAAGCGTGGGATCACATTCCTCATGAAAAACAAAAAAAACATTACAACCTAAGAGTGAGAAGTGCATTTTTTGGCAGAGTCTAAAGATGTAAAAGGTTATAGAATTTTTCAACCTATATATAATGATATTATTATTAGAATATATGTTAAATTTGATGAAAATCTCTTGACCTATGATCCTACTTCAACGTTTTCACCATATTCAACCTTCATGCGATCTTATGCGATTGTGCCACTTTCTATTCCAAACCTCTATGCTAGTGACTATACTCTGGTTTCTTCTTTGGAAAACGACAATGACGATGAAAATACACCTTATCCTACTCACATTCCTCCAATTGGGTCCATTGGAAATGAATCTACACCAACACCACCCCTTACTATATTGGTTTGTTCAACATGAATAGAAATTGATGATCTTGCCAGTGTTCCTACAGATTAGCGTCAAGGACATTCACAATTTATAGGAGCCTCTTCTCTTTTGGATCAAGTTTTAGAGACTAATAACCCAAATACATTTGCAAAAGATTTTAAACATGCAGATTGGGACACAACTATTAGTGTAGAATATCGTTTCTTAAGGGTGAATGATACTCGGGATCTTGTACCTCATTCAGGAGGAAGAAATTTTTTTAGATTTTAATGGGTGTATAGAACTAAGTATGAATGGAATGGAAGTGTTGAAAGAGTTAAGGAAATGCTAGTTTCTAAAGGATTTTCCCAAGTTGAAGGAATTGCCTACAATTAAATGTTTTCCCTTGTCACCAAAATGAACTCCATCTTCCTTGTTTTGACCCTTTCTACTTAACATAAATGGGAAGTCCATTAAATGGATTTCAAATACACCTTTTTACATGGGGATTTGTAAGAATAAATTTACATGGAACAACTTCCCAGCTATATTTATAATGTTCCCAACCTTATTTGTTGCCTTAATAAATCTATCTATGGTCTTAAACAAGCTCCTTGGGATTGGTATGCCAAAGTGGATAACTTTCTTCTTGAACATGTTTTTCTAGATTCCATTCTCACTTGAATGTCTATACCAATAAAGTAGGAAACCATCTCATAATACTTGCTCTTTATGTTGATAACTTTATTCTTACTAGTAGCGACCCTAAAATTTTAACCACTGTGAAATATTTCCTTAAGAAGAAATTTGAAATGAATTACCTAAAACATTTGCATTATTTTCTTGGTCTCCAAGTCTTACAAACCCAAGAAGGAATTTTTATTTCTCATTCTAAGTATGCTTGTGAACTTTTTGCCTTTTTCACATGGAATATTGTAAACCAACCCCTTGTTCATTCCAGTATGGAGTCAAACCAACTACCACCTACACTACACCTGGAGTAGTTTCCACATTGCACCATCAATTAGCCTGGAAATATTTTATATTTTACTCATACCCATCCTAATATTTCGTTTGTCGTTGGTCTATTTGCTCGATATATGCAAGCACCCCATTACAATCATTAGAGAGAAACACAAATGATACTTTTGTATATCCAAGATATAATTTAGTTTGGGATACATTACAATTCAGGTGAGACTCCTTTGCTGGTTGGATTGACTAATCCTAATTGGTTCAATGACCTTGACGATTGGAAGTCTAATGCAAGTTATGTTTTTAGTCTTGGTTCTGGATCCATCACTTGGGCTTGTAAGAAACAACAAGCTCTTTCTCTTTCTTAGAAAAAGTAGAGTATCCAAATGTAGTTAATGCAAGTTAGGAATTCCTGCGGATTTGATAGATCCTTTTAGATTTTGCATTCGAGTAGTAACATCCAACTACAATCTGGTTTGACAGTCAAAGTGTCATAAAGATCAAAAAATATCTAGTTCAACATCAATGCAACAAAGACATTGAATTATAGATGCATTTCATCAGAAAGATGATTCATGATCGTGTTCTCAAAGTTCTTTTTTTCCTACAGATGATCAAGCTACAATCATCTTCATAAAGTCTCTTACAGAAGTAAAATTTTCTAGACTTTTATCTATGTTACGAGTTCAAGAATTTATCAATTAGTGGGGATAGGCTATGATGCCTTCTTCCTTCTCTTATTGCGTCACCTTTGTAAATCCTTCAATCCTGTTAAGGGGGGATGTTAGAATATTTAGACACTTAATATTTAGTTAAGATCAACCTAGTCTAATGTCTTTGTAGGTAGGTAAAATGTGTTTCTTTAGTATGCATTTGTACCTATGTAATCCAACGATCATGATATGTTCTAGGCATAGAGCGATTCAATAATTCATCTTCACCTTGATCTTAATGGCTATTTATCTGTGGCTTAACACCCGATTGCTCCATGATTTCTATTTAAAGAGCATGGAGGGCCATTTGCTTGATGATCGGTTATGAGAAACTCATATGTAATGTTTTTTCCTTTTGCATTAATGTATTTCCTCAAGTAGCTATTTGGCTGGGGACAAGGACTATTTCCTTCTCCAAGGGTCTTAACCACATAAAAACATCTATATGTTTATTTGTGATCTATTTATGTGAGCGGTTGCTTAAGGTGTTTGACTTGTGTGGAAATACTCTAGTTTAGTCAAACAATAGTAAGATTAATAATATAAATGTGTAAATGCAATTGAATAAATAAATGATTTTGTAACCAATATTTTCATGTAAACCACTTATCAAATGAATATGTGTTTTGAAGAACATAGGAATGTATCATAGTTCCTTCTTCGTGTGATAGCATGAAGTAACATACATTTCCTTCTAATAATTAACCTTAAAATCTCTCATCTTCATCATCATCCCATACACATCGATTGCCATTTTCAAAATCCTTGTTGGAATTAACCCATAAATAGATAAACAAAGACAAATTGATATAAGTATGAATGCACATTTTCCGTTAATATGATACCCATATAAATATAACAAGATATGACCCTTGGTTTCATATTTCAAGACGTCTCTTGGACTTTACTGTGACTCTTCATGTTCACTTATGGTGAATGTGAATAGTATATAAAATAAACATTTTACCATAACCCTAAAGGATTATGTTTCCAACATCCCCCTGCATTAATACAAAGGGGTGTTTATGGGTCCAAGAATATTTATGAAAGAGAGCTGAAATATGGAAGTGAATTGTTGCTAATGGATGAACCTATCACTAAAGTGTTATCTAAAATGGTTTTTTGGGGATGACCACAAAGAAATGGCTAGTAGAAGCCGATGTGTTATGCTAAATCGTGATTTTAGGATGACCGCAAACTTAGTATACAATGAATTAGGATGACCAGAAACCAATGGTTAGCAAAAGATGATATTTTATACTAAATGGTGGTTTTGGATGACCAAAAACTAGGTGTTAGAAGAAGCTGATGTATTCTTCTAAATGGTGGTTTTAGGATGACGAAAAACCAAATCATGGTTTTATTATTACTAAAAACCAATAGATGATCTGGAACATGGATCTATCTCTGTATTTTGGCTACGGATTTGATTCTCACTTTGGCTTGTCTTGAGGCTTTGGTTATTGGCTATCGTATTCGGTTCTAGATATATCTCAAGCTCGCTTGTTTATATTATCGACATCCATAGGCACTATTTATTGTTTCTTTTGTAGAGTGTCCTACTCTTATCAAGGTTAACTATCTCAATGGACTAATAACTGGAGCTTCTTTCATTCAAATCTTTCATCATTTTATTGATCTCTACCTTCTTATTTGGTATTGGGATAAACGTTGACTATATATCTTGTTTTTTAATCAATGAAGCATTGAAAGTAGCTATGAATTCTATTCCCTAAGGCCTCTTTGCAACATTGGGAAGTTCATACGAATACTTCTCATGCTTTCCCAATCCTCTTATTCCTTTGAATCTCATGGATTGGATCATGGGGAAACCATTTTGGTAGGTAAGCTTATCTTGGATTTCTTCCTAGGTAGGTAATTGAGATATTTATCTTTGTCATGCTTTCTCTTCCCCTTTTGTTTGAGTAGAACATGTACTTGTGGGTCCATGTTCATCCTTATCCTCATCATGGATCTTGTATTGTATCCTAGAAAATATGTGATCTTGAGGGATGCTTTTCTACTCCAAGGTACAATCTCTTTCTTCATTATTCCCCCATTTTGTGCATTTAAATTTTTTCATGTTCTACCTCATGCCTTCTCTTCTCAAACAAGGCTACAAATATCATATCAGCCTTGGTGATGACCTTGCCCTCAATACTTTAAAATGTAAAGTAGGGTGGACTACGAATACTTATTTTCCAATTTCGCATCCAAGTGATTCCTCCCATTGTCATTAGGCCTATGCTTCTTACCACCCTCTATTTCTCCCCAAAAATACAGGGGTCATATTTCTAGGGAGATGGGGAATTTCATTACCTTTATGATTTTTACTACTTTACGACCACCCTAAGGTTAACAAAGGCATGTCCTCCCATAGCAATTGACATATTTGATTCATCAACTTGAGACAATTATTGACATATTCCAATACAAATATTATGTGGGTGACGAACATTGGATGTCTATAAGTACCTAAATATAACCCATAAATTATGATTATAGTAAAATATTCTCCCAAGAACCATCTCCCTATCTTGAGTTAGTCCATGCTTGTAGGGAGGGCCTAATTTCAAGAATCATTCTCTCAATATACTTTCCTATTATGATGAAGGGGGCTATATACATAATATTTTTTATATAATTTTCCCAGGAATATCCATCATAATCCTTATGAACCCATGTTACCCAATCAATGATGTGAGGTCCATATCAACCTTAAAACAAAAATGATTACAAATAGATTAGAAAGGAAATATCATAAAATAATTGACTAAAATAAAATTTGTTCCCATGAGCAAAATAGATTTAAACATTTATAATATATCATAATAACAATTTAATTGAACAAGAAGGAAGGCGTACCTATAACCCAAGGATATGTTGAAATAATGCACCTTTAAATATTTACGAGAAAGGTAGGAAAAGAACGTGTGGGGGGCAAATATCCACCCAACCAACCTCTCAGTGAACTAGTAAGAGCCCTTGAGTCCTAAACCAATAAACTTGATTCGTATCTATCCTCTTACGTCCCGTAACCTTCCATCTCTTAATGAAGAATCTAAGAAGAATAGAGTACACTTTCCATCCAATCCTCCTTCCTTTTAAAGATTAGCTTTCTTTCCTTTGGTACTTGAACCAATAATATTTAAGTAAATTTAATAAGGAATTCCCATATTTTAATATTTATTTTTATTTTTATATTTAATGTACATTTTACTCATTTTTCCTATGTTTTTATTTATATATCTAAACTAATACAAAATTTGGGTTGTTACATACTTCTCTCATTTAGGAAACTTCGTCTCGAAGTTATCAAACAACATGCTCGTAACTAGTAATGTTGCACATGTGAGAGAGTTACTTGTGTTGCTAGTATGGGTAATTCTTGCATTTGTACTAATAACAAATACAATAACCTATATTTCTACATGCTCTTGATTAATAGATACCTAATATGCAATCAATTCATACGATTGTGCATCATTCATATATGCATCAATCAATTCATATTATTAGGTATCATTATTATCTTTATGTATGGTTTAGTTCCTCCCTTACACACCCTCACCCTCATAATAATACTATATTCCACCTCCATAACCCTGTTGGAGACATTTACCACCATACACACTCATTTTGGTCAATTTGGCCTAGTTAAACCACTATCCTAAGTTTTATTGACTTAATTGACATCAAAGGAGCACTAGATGACATCAGCATGAGCACACCCACGCCTACCTTCAGTCAAGGAGGCTAACTTAGCCTTCTCCTACATTCGGGGAGGCTAACTGGAGCACTCCAAGGGTGATCTGAGTGTCATTAATGCCCCATATTTCTAACTGATGGTTACAATCAGTTAAACAAAGTAGTGAAGATTCCTTCCTTCATTAAATTGATTATTTAATGAACCAGAGTCAACAGGGGCGCCTCCAACCACTTCTGATGGTCAGTTACACTTCAGTTAACCTCATCGAGGTTCATTGGAGTCATTGATGCACTACCACTTGTTGGTTAGCTTGCAATGACATGTGCCTGAGATAATTTCAGTTAGACTCAGTCATTTATTGCACTTCGACTTCAGTTAGGGCTCAATTGAGTCAATTAGGGTTTTGATCAGTGGTTAACTTGAGTGTTGACTGTGGCTTACATTCAGTTAAGCTAGACTTACTCATTCAATTCGAATGACCTCCTTGGAAATTCGAATTGCTTTGTCATTCATTCTTGCAACATGATCATTGTATTGTATTACTCATTCTTTATTGATTATACAGAGCGACTACTCATTTTGTAGCACTATTACACCATTTTCATGCCTTATTGTCTGAAATCTCTTATGAGACTATGTTTTACTCCCTAGATTACTGTGACAGATTAATAAACCCTCCATACCAAAATTTGGATGGTCATGTTCGCCATGAAATGGTCCCTCTACTGCATCACAATCCCATAGTAGGAATTAATAGTTTCCCAGGAGTTACCATGGCTTCAACCAACCTCCAATTTTGGTCTTGTTGGCCTCAAAGGCCTCATCTGGGTTATGTTAGGAATCTAGTTACAAATACATTGCTCCAATGTACCCTAGGAATCTTGAAAGGATATCCCAACTTCCTCCCTATCCTCTGTAAAGGAAACCATCCCTAGGCATCAGAAGTCCTTCTCCATATGCCTCCCACCAACAAGTACAACTCTATACATGGAATTTTTGTATCCCCAAAAGTTAAAATAACTATTGGCATAGTTTTATTGATTGATTTGTTCCCAACCCATAAGATATTACTTGTATACATTCTCATTTTTTTCTATGGGATCCCACAAAATCGTAGAATGAATTGGTCTCTAGGCCCTTGAGTGGATTCCGTGAAACAACTTCCACTCTCAACATGTAGGCAATTGTTAGTCATCATCATATCATAACCTTATCATTATAAACATCATAGAACCTCATGCTTCTACATGTCATCATGAAAATATAACATCATCTTAGCATCACTATCATAACATTAACATCTATAATAATAAATAACAATATAAGAGCCATATGTAATAATAAGAACATCTTAATACATGATACCATTATCTTATAGAAAATAATCCACATGCTACTTACTGCATGTGAACATGAGAACACAACACATTTCTCATTAAATCTTCATCAAAAGAACCACAAATAATTATATCATCATATCATTAATGAGATATTTTCAGAAACATTATCAGTGCGACTGCATCATGTGCCAATATCATACCATGAAATACATTCAAACAACTGCACACAATTATAACATGCCACTATAGGCCTCACCTCAACATACATGTAATGGAACCACATATATTCATTAAACAACACAACATCATGGATATTCTTATTAAAATAATCATCTCAACATATCACATATGTAAAACTAATACGAAATCATAAAAATTCATACCATGCTTAATAAACCATAACCAATTCATTAGTATGCATGTATAATTAGAAATATGTACTAGATATCACATCATCATACAAAAATATAGTTATGTTTCCCAAAATAAGTTGGCTCTAAAAAGGGTTTATCATGAAATGCCTTGTGATTTTAATTATAAGAAGGTTGACATTATATGTGGTATGCATAATGGTAGAGTTTTATCCTAAATATTTTTCTCATATGAATACACTATAAATACATCCAAGTAATACACATTCTATTATATTTACAAGAATGCATTCTTACATGGTTAGTGAATTTCGGAAACAATCCATTAATTACATTAATAATGTGCATTGGTCATCAAAATCAATTTTCCATGGCATCAATAAACATTGCATTTAATATTCATCCACCCTCTTTTTCATTTGTGATTCACCGTCTAACTCAACTTGAAAGAACAAAAATAGATGCAAAATATCACAAGAGTATCATTGTGGGTAGAGAAATACCACCAAATTTGGTCACCAATAGAGTAATATCTTCATTTTATGGAGTGATCTATGTAAATATACCCAATAAAGTTTAAGTTAGACCCATAAGATGAATAATGATCCAATTCAATTTTTTTGAATTCTTATTATTGCTCATAGTCTTTGTATACCAATCACCGCAATTATAAATGCAATTCTTTGATATGCATTTATCTCCTCGACTTCTTATTTTCTCAACACAATGTTAGTGAGTTGACTAAGAGTTTTCATAATAATAATAAAGTTCTCCATAAGTTACTATTTTCATCTTCATATACTCCAATATCTTTTTGGATTGAGAATTAGGTATGTTAGTCATACTTTTTTTACTTACCACTATTACGAACCACACAATTTCACATTAGCTAATTCAAATCTTCACTTCAACCAACCTAGTTTGTTATGCTTACTCAATAACGATAGGAAGTTACAATTGCAAGCAATTTTGTAGGCATTATATATGAATCATAACAACTTATTTATTTCCTTGCATTCAAAATAACTACCTAACCAAGCACAAATAGTTGTACCATCGTAATTATTCTTACAATTACAAGCAATTTTGTAGGCATTATATATGAATCATAACAATTTATTTATTTCATTTGATTCAAAGTAGCTACCTAACCAAGCACAAATAGTTGTACCATTATAATTATTTTTTCTATTTTTTTAGTTATAACTTTTAAATCCCTCTTATGCCATAATTATATTTATTGTTAACTCATAGAAATAACCCATTTGAATATTTTTCACAAAATAAACATGTAGAGAACGTAGAAGAATTTAAGCAAAGGCAACACTATTTGTTTTCAATTTGATCAAGTTATTAGAAGAATTTAAGTAGACAACAATGTTTGTTCTTTTATTACAATTCTCCATCTCTTGGAGAGGTAACTTCCTCGTAGAAATGTTAACCAATGACCATTCATTCATTATAACTTCGATCTACCCACCTATTGGACCATTTTGTTTTGTTGCTTAGTGTCTGTTATAGCCAATTGAAATACTTGTTGAATCATCTCACGCAATATCTAAGTCCTTGGGATTTTTAAATAAAATATTATCACGTGAGCAAGTGTGGTTTTAGATTAAAAGAGATCAAATAGCCCTAGAAAGTATATATATATATATATATATATATAATATATTTGATCGCAAAAATTAAAATACTCCGAAATACCCAGCCCATGTGCACAAGGTGACTTCAAGAGTAAAATATGATACTTCATCATCAGTTAATAAGAGAAAAAACAAAATGTAGTTTGAATTCCCCTAATTATAATCATTATCATTATGCCTCATCTGCTAGATCCATAATTTGAATTAGATAGAGATATACCATATGTCTAATAGCTTAGTGCATTTGCATCAACGGTAACCAATAATTCCAATGACTTGAAATAAAATAGAAACAAAATGATTTAGACATACAACACGTGCCATCCCATAAATAACTTCTCTAGAATTCTCCACTCCAATTTATGGTGTATTTAATAGAAATAGTGACATTTTTGAAACAAAAATTCAAAATTTGTTTGAAATTTATATCAAAATATTGCAAAAATCTCATCCTATAAGCTCATTTCGATGTACCATACAATATTAAATTATTTAATCTAAATTAATTTAAAACTATAAATAAATAGGCACTATGAAAAAAACATGTTAGAGAAAGAGTTGATTGGAATGTATTTCAGAGATTGTGGGTTTAGTGGCTACCAAAATAGGTCAATTAGTTGGATTTGATACCAAGCCTAGTATGCCTAACTCATTAGATTGTTGAAAATGTATGTCAAAACAAACGAGTAACTCAGTAATTATGTAATTATATGAATGGTGAATATGCTGAGGGATAAATAGGGAGAAAGATCATTTAACCCAAATTAACTATGATGAAGCTCTAGTGATCATCATTAACAATAAGTAGTTATCAAAATCAATGTTCACATGAAGATTGCCTAGCAAAAATTGAAAGGTTAAATTTTTCCATTTCAAATTGGTTAAAAACTTAAATCAACACATTCATGAACTCGAATGAATTTTAAAATATCAAAGAGTTGCATGCTCAAGAAACATAATTAATAAGATAGGTTCATTAAATATTGTACATATAGATGTTTTAGTTACAAAATTTTAAGCAAAACAAACTTGAGTGAAATTTACACTTGGAAATGAAGGTCAAACATGTGATAAGCAATGATTGTAATTAGACACATAATTGCATAATCTTTGAATGGTATTTTACAACATAATTTTAAATAAATTTTATCACCTTAGAGAGAGAGAGAGATGTTATTCACTAATCAATTCCCATCAACCATAGGAATATAGATACTCCCCATTTCAATCTTCATACCACTTATTTCCTTATATAAAACTTTCTTTTACTACCAACTTTCAATTTTCACTATTAAATACTAAACTCTAGTTTTAAGAGTTTTTTTTTAGATATAACTAGTTGATGCATAAAGGAATCAAATTCCATGTTGAATCTACCATAAGTAGTACTAATATTGACATTTTTCATAGGGACATGAATCAATGCTCACTTCAATTAAGAGTAATACTATGTTTGTATTGGATGCAAAGTACTAAAACATTTGATATCATTTACCATTTTCAAACTTAATAATCAAATCAATTGGTTATACCCTCCATTGTATCCATCGGTAGAATTCACATGGAATGTTTGAATGAGTATTACACATACACACACTAGTTTATCGTACATATGTGTGCAATGAAGTATGAGGCTGAATATAAATTCTCATGAAAGTTTGAAATGTCCTATGAAGTTAGTCATGGGAATCGCTATTCTTCAATTTACTTTCACAACCAGTCCTAATTTTGAAGATACTTCAAATTCCCACTATAATATAATTAGAAAATTATTCGATCAATCTACTTTCACAACTAGTCCTAAATTTAAGGATCTTGCAAATTCCCACTATAAGATCAATTAGAAAATTATTGGGATATGCCTGTGACATAACACTTGTGATCACCTTTCCGATGGACCTGTATACTGAATAAAGTATATAAAGCTACAAAATCTTGTGCCAATATAGATTCCCATCCTCAAGCGGTGGTAACTATCGTACATTATATTCTCATCTATTTTTTTTTACTGGTGATTGCACATATGTAATACCAATAAATAGAATATGATATGATTTCAACCTACTTATTATTGAAGTCAAGGCTAAATTGGAAATCCATCTCTACCCAAATGTCTCCTAGCTATAATGAAAAAATAAAACCAAAGAGAAATTCAAAATCCATATTTCTACACAAATTGTGAATCACATTATTTCTACACAAATAAAATTATAATCTACCACTTTTATTCGTGTGCATAAAAAACGCCAACCGATTTACAAAACCTTGTGTTGGAAAGAAAAAACATATGCACAAGAGGAGGTCGGCCGAAGAAACAATAAACCCTATCCATAGTAAATAGTAAATAGTAAATACCATCCATTAATGAAATACCTTGGATTGGAAGGGAATATCATGGGACAATACGATCAAAGATCCAAACCATAAAGTCACACTTAACTATAATAAACATTGAAAATAATGAATTTTTAAATTTTCATAGCAAATTTACCTTAGAAAACTTGCCTCTCTATTTTTTACAACAACTTCACATACATACATACATACATACACGCTGACACACACACACACACAACTTCTAGATCTAAATATATATTAAATCTATATTTTAGATCTACAATTTCATATTTATATTCTAGTTTTATAATAGTTCTACATTTCACATTTTCACTTTAGATTTATATTCTAGAGCTACAATTAAGGAATAAGCCATTTTATTTTATTTTATCAAATATATTCTAATACTAGATCTAATATAGATGTAATACAAATCTACTAGCATAAATCTATAATATTTATACATATCCATCCAATATGGGAAGGGTCTACAGGTCTTATGATTAGAACCTATGCTCTAATACCAAATGTAAGGCCTATATCAACCTTAAAACAAAACTTATTACAAACATATTAGAAAGGAAACACCATAAAATAATTGACTAAAATAAAATTCATTCCCATGAGCAAGGTAAATCTAAACATTTACAATATATCATAATAGCAATTTAATGGAACATGATGGAAGGCTTTCCTGTAACCCAAGGATATATTGAAGGAGTGTACCTTTAAATATTTATGAGAAATATAGCAAAACAACGTGTGGGGGAGGAATCTCCAACCAACCAACCTCTCAGTGAACAACAAAGAGTCCCCAAGTCCTCAACCATTAAACCTAAGCTAGATCTATCCTCTTACCTCTCATAATCATCTATCTCTTAATGCAAAATCCAAGAAGAATAGAATGTCCCTCCCCTCTAATCCTCCTTGTTTTAAAGATTAGATTTCTTTCATTTGGTACTTGAACCATGTATATTTAATTAAATTTAATCAACAAATTCCCATTTTTAATATTTATTTTTATTTTTATATTTAATATACGTTTTACTCATTTCTCCTATGTTTTTATTTATATATCTAGGTTAATAGAAATTTTGGGTTGTTACAAATGCATCTTAGTGGCACACCATCCTTAAATTGCTATGGTCATGGGTAAGCTAAAGAGAAAATTTTATATAAAATGAAAAGCTATAATATGTAGGAAGGGTAAAAAATAATGTTGTGAGTATTGAAATTAGTTAACTAGTCTATCATGCCCTTGGTATTGCCTTTAGTATACAAGACACAAAAAACTTAGCCTGTAGGAAATGGAACATGTCTAGGATGGACAACATGGATTCATAAAAATTAAAGTCATCTTCTCTTCCCAGGATTATTGTAAATAAGGCTATTAACTCTTGAACCCATTTAAGGAAGTTCTCGGTTCTATATTGGGGAGGTTGCCTTGGCATTGGGATCTAACTTAGCAATAATTTAAGTACTAGTTTTCTTCACTTATCATCATATAGGAAGAGGCACTTGGTCTTTTGAACCTCAAGATATAGTAATGTTATGCCATGTGAGGTATTTAGCATGGAATTTATGGATTTGGCATTGATGGAAAACATTAGTTGGGTGCAGTCCACATAGACAACCAAGTAGGTTACAAGGTCATAATTTTCAATACATAGGTTGAAAACTCAAGAATGGATATATTTTAAGCACAGTGTGTTGAGCTAGCCAAAGGATAAATAAGGATTCATTTCATATTTATACAATAATCGATTAAGGGATACTCGTATCAATTGTCGAGGGGAGTTGTATTCGAGAGGAGGGGGATCCATATTAGCAAAGTTATTAATGAGAGGAGGATATGGGAGAAATAAACATCACTCAAGTCAAAGTAATGCCTCTAGGACCTAGTGGAGGAATTTTTCTTATCTCTTGGCATGGTGGCCATCTAATCTCAAAGATAAATTTGACCAAGTGGAGCTAATGGAGTAAATTAATTAACAAAATGATAAATTCCCAAATGGAGGAAGATAGGGTGAACTTTAGGGGTGAATTTTAGCCCAGTGGGCTATTTTTCCATGTTTTTCTCCCAAAAAAGATTCACCATTTTACATTTTTTGAAGCCTTGTTTCGCCCAATTTTGATGGGGTAAAATTTTTTCACCCTAAAAATCGCCAAATTATTATATAAACGATATAAAATCCTTGGAAATTAAATTATTTTTTGAAAAATATCGCCAATCATAATAGTTGGTGTTTTAAGAATTGGTAATATTCGCCAACATTTATACACTTTTAAATAAGTATGGTTCCTTAAAATCATCCCTAGAGGAAGAGTCAAGTTTTTTATACTTTGGTGGTCATATCAAGTTTTGATTGTGAGATTGAGAGATATTGATAAATCTAGTTTTTTCACCAATATTCCATCCTTACCTTTAAGAATTTACCAAAATGGAGAAGGAAGATTTCATAATTCAACTTACAGGGTGAAACTCACCATGGATCAACCAATTGTATGGAGTTTTTTCACAGTAGTTATCAATAGCTAAATGGGTCCAAACACACATAATGTTTTCATTAGCTAGGAGGCTTAACACCCATTTCATTAAATTTGGATTTATTCTAGTCCAAGCTTCTTTAAAGAGAGGCCAAAAATGACCTTTCTAAATCCTAAAACTAGGGTTTCTAAAGCCCCAAAAGTGCCAAAATTGGGTAGGTATAGAATCCAATATTGGCACTTTTGGAAGTCGTTTTTGCACTTTTTGAACTCGATTATGCACTTTTTAAACACATTTTTGCACTTTAGAAAGTGTAGTTTTGGACTTTTTGAAATGATTTTTGCACTTTTTGAACCCAATTATGCATTTTTCAAACCCGTTTTTTCACTTTAGAAAGAGTATTTTTAAAATTTTGAAATGATTTTTGCACTTTTAGAAACTGTTTTTGTACTTTTGAAAGTAAATTTTTGGACATTTAAAACTATTTTTTGCACATTTTTGAATCCAGTTTTTCATTTTTTTATTAAGATGTTGCACTTCTTGATTTGGATTTTGAATTTGTTAAATCCAATATGGAAACTTTTTTTTATTGTTCACTTTATAAATTTAATTTTCATACATAATTCTAAATTACACATCAAACAAAACAAAACATAGAAAAATATAAAGACATTCCCAACTAGAAAACATTTTCAAACATATAAATATATCTCTATCAATAAACGTAAAAAAACTATATTATTTAGCAAACAAGTTCCATACTTTTTACAATAGACCTCACACCACTAACACCGTTGAGCTGTAAGAAGAAAGTCCATAATTGATCTAAAATGTCATTTTCAACATCACAAGAATACCCTTTAAGAATAATATAATTTACATCATCGTTGCAAGTATTTTTTTCCTTTGAATCATCTAAAATAATCGTGTTTAAAGCATTATAAGCACCCATTTAATTTTTCCAAACTTTATTAAGCGGTTTCAAATACAAATTAAAACTTCAAGCAGATTAGCTGACAACTTAGTGGACCCAATTGGTCGGCTGTTACTATTTTGAGAAAATGTTTTCTACCACTCCCCAAAAAACATATTTTTTCAATATTGTCATCTAAATTTGAATGGTTTAGCCAACGACTCATGTTTGACCGAGACCCTAGGCGAGTCAATAATGAATAGAACCATGTATTTACATTTTTGTCTCTTTGATATGAACCATCAAATCTCCAACTTGCTAGTAGTTTGAAACAATTCTATTCTACATTATCATCTGAATGGTATTGACAATCATTTTTAAACAAAATATTTGATGTTTCAATTGATCCACATATTGGAGAAATACATATTTCATCATTTTTTTGTAAACATATATCACACCATTTCAAAATCGACAAGATGTGGAGGAGTATGAAGAATGTTTACAATGATTGTGTCCCTACACAAATACCAGGTTTCCAACATCCAACCATTAAAATTCACCATTGGAATGTTTAAATTCTTTGCAATCTAGAAAAGTAAACCATAGAGCAATGTCAAAATACTGTCTCCCTGCATTGATAACATTAACACTAAAATTCCACACATATTAATGATATCATCCATGAACAAATTGAGGTTGTTTGTTGTAAGTTCCTCTTTTGGTAAACACATGAACCCCAAACAACAGTCCCTTTACACCCAACACCAACAACTTCTTTTTTTCTAACTGAATAAAAATAAGATAACTAGATATGTAATCCTAACAATAATATAGATTCCATTAAATTAAGAGGCATGCCGATGTCGACCAAGAAAATAGGTGCCATGTGTTTATCAAGGTCAAGAGTCGATATCAATAATGTTAAAATAAACGGAAGGAAAAAAGGATTCATAATACAATAACAAAAACCGATTTAATTGACAATTAAAATGTATGCCGCAACAATAAGTAGTCTAATATTACAAGTTTTTCTGCATATTTAAATAGAGGAACGATCTAACATCAGTCATTCCATCCAATTTAGAAACAACCTACCATACACTTGTCACCAAATATTTACCTTCTACAGAAGATACATCGCGAGGTTTAACAAAAATGCAATTTTCAGTAGGATTTTCTTATATCTTAGCACCTTCCATGACAATCATAGTGTAGCACCCATGTTTTGACCTCGTTTGCATTAAATTTATATGATGTATATATTGTAATTAATTGTGGTGTGGAGCTTAAGGCAAAAAGCCTCACCATGGATTATCGTTTTTATGTTTCGGCGATTAAATCGGTGCCGATGGTATTTTGTGCTAGCCAGGCACGTTATGATTTTTAAATCATCATGTAAATATGCAATTAATTAAAAAACCCACAACCAGCTATGTCAATGCAACAATAAAGAGATGGGGACATGATTTCCTAAGGATAAGGGCGGGGGGATGGGATATTCAAACCTTTGGGGCCAATGGGGAAAAGCCAAATGTCAAAGGGAGAACCCATCAAACGGTCAACTACCTTTCTTGTCCTATTCACCCAATCATTTATTACTGTGAGAAGTTGGTTGAGTTGGTTATTGCATGGGATGGGCAAGGTATGACAGCTCAAATTCGAATTGGAGAAGCCATCAGTTTTTGGGAAATGCGTTTTGACTCCTTGGGCTAGTAAAAACCCAAAAACGTATGCCATTCTACCATGCTTGAATGTTTTTCATGTTTTCCTCACCAGTTTCCTTTACGTGAGCTCTCTCAGGCATTCATAACTTCCTGTGGGTGAAACCATTCACGTTTTTTGTTGTTACCTCATTTTGTTCAGGCTGGGAAATTGTTTTGGTGATTACTAGTGGCTAAGTTTCCTTCCCCACGTTTTTGCTGCATTTTCCCCATTGTTTCCAAGCTGGAAATCGTTTTCTGGCAATGCCCAGTGAGGGGAAGAAGAGACCCACAATTTTGGGTGTTGTTGAGTCCGTTTTGGCCACTTTAGGGCCAAAACATCCTTGGAAGTTGAATTACTGTTAGAGAACTGTTTTACCCATCCTAGCAATTGGTTTTTGTTGCCCAAACTGTTCTTCCTCAAACCCAGAAATCGTATTGTGTTATGGGTGCATCTTTTGGCTTTGTTATGAATTGAATCGGGAGTGGAAATGGGATTTGAGCTTACTTGATAAACCTAGTGTGTGCAGGAGCCTCACAGACAGAGTTAGAGGGATGACTTTCTTCTCTACACCCCCTGAGTAGCACTGGAAGGGAAGTCATGGCCTGAGGGACTGCGCAGCAGAGAAGGGGATGATTCCTTGTGTTGGGTGTGTGTAGATGTCTTAGAAGTCAAGCTAGCTCTGGTGCAGGTGTCCTTAGCTCTTCAGTGAGCCCACTAGCTTAGCAACCATCGTTTCCAGCTCTTGATAGCCTGATAAACCCAACTCTTTTGGATTGGCTATGTATTGTTGTGTATGCTTGGCTACGTGTGAGCCTGCTAGTTTCCCCTTACTCCTTGTGGAATCATGCCCAGCTCGGGGGTGGAAGTGTTGCTGAGAGATTGTTGAGCACACTATTCTATAGTTAGGTGGAACATTGCAGCGACGTAGCTGGTTGCAGGACGAGCCTTCCTGAAGATAAGCAGTCTTCTGCTTAAGTCCTTGCAACTGTGTTTTTTTTATAAATCAATATGAACAAGTTAAATGTTGTGAATGTGTTGAATGAAATGTAAATGCTTCCACTGTATATTGAATGTTTATGCATCTATGTTTTTTTTTGCATTGCATTTTATATTGTGTTCATAGGGCTAGATTGCCCAGGTGCATAGTTAGCATGTCCAGTCGCGTCCTCTTCGCCGGTCGGAGGGTTGGGGATGTGACACATAGTTATACAATCCATTGGAAAAAAATTTCCAAACTCATGACACAGAGTTTTCACATATTTGAAGGTTTGTCCAAAATCATCTACATAGAATTTATCAGAAGACCAATAAATTTTAATTTGTTGGCCAATTGTTTTGGTCTTATATCCGAGGGATCTCTTAAATCATTTTCTCCCTTTAGCTACACCTTTGGAAGACCAAATTCCAACTTGAAATTTATCAAAACACAATTGCAAAAAAATCAATTCCGCTTGGTCATGATCAATAAAGGATAAAACGAAACTTGAAATCATATTCTTGGTTGACACCACTAGGCACTTCAACTCCCTTTTTAGTGGTGCTTACCTTTGAAAACAAAAAACCTTCCATTTCAAAAATGAACAAAAGTTTTTTATGAGAATATGCACAAAATAAGTTTTTTTATGAGAATATGCACAAAATAAGTTTCAGGTCATAAAATGGTTTTTTTATTATTATTATCAAATTTATAACGGTTCGGAAAGAATCTATATTGTCTCATACATATAACAAATTTGGTAAGAGAGGATTGTTGAATAACAACATTGGAGCTTTTGGGACGTTCTCCAACAATCATCCTTGGAATGAATGCATATATTCTAAGTGTTCATCTGCAACAATTTGGAGATGAATACCGTGAGTATCTCCTTATAGAGGAATTAAGTTGATTCTAATTTTCAAATTTAGGAAAACACGTAACATAATCGAGACGCTCTCCTTCTACAGCAGAACCAACCGTAGACTAATCATTTATATCATAACATAATTATTAAATTTTGATGAACCTTCAATGACATCCTCATCCTCATCCTCATAATGAGTCGATTCTCTTTCTCTACAAGTGGATTCTTGCGAATGACCTGCACTTATATTCAAAAGCACAACATAAAAGAGGTTTGTTTTAATGAAACGGAGAATTGAAACACATAATGAGAAAAAACATTTGTAAATAAATACCTTCATTTGCATTTGCCTTTGCCTTTGCCTTTGCCTTTGCCTGATTCAACAAACAATGATATAATTCCTATTGAAGCGTCTCTACGATAGAAACAATGCAAATATCATGAATTATGGTTAGAGAACGAATAAGCCTCATGGCGATGACGGTGCTATGCGAGGAGGTCGAATTTGACACTAAGTGATCCCAAAATTCCATTGCCTTTTTTCTTTGAACGCTGCATGCTTTTTGGAATGAAATCTCTCATAGTTGAGCGGTAATAATCCAAAATTTCGTAAAAATTAAAAGAATTTAAAGTGACATAAAATGTCTAAAGTCGCAGCTAAGTAACTGCTAACGGTTAGTCGAAAATGAAACAGTTTATGAAAGGTCAAGGGTTTGTTTCAATAAAAGAACTTGTAAACTAAGGATGTAATCTTAAACACCCGTTTTAATTCTATTAATGACTTAACATCTTTAATTTCATCAGCGTTAAAAAAAGGATTTGCATTTAGTTGCTGCTAGATATACTAATGATTTACTTTTGTCAAGTAGGTAAGAAATCTTGTTTGAGATCGGGGCTTACTTAGCGTTCTGCTAACTCAAATGGACTGCTGGTTCTTATAGGTTTAGCAGGTAAGTGTAAGATCCTGTAGGTGTTTATTTTAAATTACGTCGAGAAAAGTACTTTCCTAGCATGTTAAGATGCTAGTATAAGAAAAGGTTAAATAAGTTGCTTGTCTTCGAGGAGGCAATGTGAATTCTCTTTCGTTGTTATGAATCTATGAATGTATTTATAACTAACGCCATATTGAATTTCCATAAAAAACATAAACAATGGTTTAAGATGCAAGAGCAAGTACTTACCAAAGTTCCTTCAGTCGTATGATGATTATCTTCTAAAAGTCTATAGTAAATGGTTAGTTTTCTTGTGTTTACAGTATTGGTTATTTATAGATTCCCAAAGAGAGCATAGAGCTCATGGTTTTGATTTAAGTTTACTTCAAGTGCTTGGTGATCTCGTAGCTATTCTCACTTCAATACTCAAGGTGTCCTTCTCTTAAAGCATGAACATGTTCCTATGTTTACAATTATAAAATTAACAATGAGTTAATAGACTCTAAATGAGAAATTATCCAATAATGTTAGTCTTTAGTTTCTTGAAGACTCCCTCATTTAACAACATCAAGATTTTGTTTTGAGAAGTTTAAGGCTTTTCCTTTTCACTATAGTCATAAGCTATGTTATAACCATTTCATACTTCCTTTTACTAGTTCTAAAACTACACCATACTTATTCGTCTTGTTTGCAAGCATGAATATCTTCTTGGATAAAATAGTAACCAACTTGTGTCCATAGTATTCAAATTATAACTATAATACCATAGTATTTCAGGTTATAACAAATGCGTTAACTTATACCTAAGGTGGTATTACCTAACAAACAACTACTAAGATGAAGTCAAAATGATGGCAAGCAAAACTTATATAGCTTTAAATCTATACTATGTTGATTCCCATGGAATATTATAATTCGTTGGCATGTTGCTTATCATTAGCAATCATAGGACATATGGTTATATGCAATGATAGATTTAAAATGTTTTGTGCAGCGCTGACTTAAGGTTTCGACCCACACTTGTTGAGATTTTTGGAAGGGCATGTGGATAGGATTTCATTCATTCGTTGGTTGAATTATAACATTGCAACCCTACTCCTTTACATTTTTAGACTGAGGGTTCCCCTCCTTGTTGGTCGAGCTGTGAGCTCGCGGCCATGGGAGGCCTGTAACCTCCTTTATCATTGGGCATTTTGCCTCCAAAATTTATACTATGACTGTTGGGTAACGTTGTTTATGGTTTGGGTTCTTCTGTGTGTTGAAGAATATATCGCAATTTTGGTTGTTGGTTTCCCATTGTGGCCGAAGTTTGTACTTGTCTTACTCCTGCACTGCTCACACAAAGCTTCTGCATTGTAAACTTGAGCCGGTTTTCTTGCCTTCTCCTTTGCAGGGATGACTTCAAGGTTTCTTGCCTTTCGGTTTGGTGCCATCGTGACCTGGTGTGGCATCTCTTCTCAGTTTTTAATTCCAAGTTAACAGGTAAACTTACCCTATCTTGGTTTTTCTTTTCATTGTTTAACCTTCGAGGGTTTTTACCATTTATTCAAACAGTATTAAAAAAGTTTTGGTTTGGACTTGCAGGGTCCTGCTACCGGCTCCAATACTGTGGGTGGAAAACGAGCTCATACTTCAGTCTTTTCATGGGCTTCCAATTGGTAAGCCCCGGTCCCATCGAGGGTTCTTCCTGCATGAGGTTATGGTTGTTGGAAGTGGTTCCTGTGGGTGAATGCATGGGCTTGGTTCTCTGTTGGTTATGTTTTTAATCTTGTTTACTGCATTTCAAAGTTTTTATTTAGAAACCCTTATGGGTACTTCGTGCAGGGTAAAGCAGGCTTTTGAAGCCGCTATGTAAAATGGTTTTTATAAGATGTTTTTAGCCTTACGGCCTAAGCAATGTAAATGTTTTTGTTTTTATTTTAAAAAGAGCCCAACTCTGAAATCAGAGAGGCTTGTCGACCTCTGTCTAGTGTTACTTGAGTTTTTACAGTAAATTTTAGTAATGGAAGACTGTGAAATAGTCGGGGTTGTAATGTGAACAAGATTTTGTTCTCTCATCAGCAAATATTTTGTTACTGTTTAATATAAAAATATTTTTTGCATAATTGGATTTATTAGTAGGCCTGAGATTCGACCCTTTGACTATAAAGGCTATAAGCCAATCCTAAATAAATGATTATGTATTTGCGAATGGTTTAATTAATATTGGATTATTTTTATCAATAATTTGTATATGTAATAATTTCATTATTACCCTGTATTATAATGATTTTCCATGCACAGTTTATGGGAAGATTACTGTGTTTTTAAGGGTGATATTTTTATTTTAGTTTTGGCTTTTAAAGGGTTAATTATTATATAAACCCTACAATTCATTAATAGCCTTTTTTGCACTTAGCTATGTTTGATAATAGATATTAGATAATAGTATTACTTACAGATAATAGTTCGATACTAGCTCTGTTTATTTAATAATTTACTTAATGATTTTTACAGTTTATTTTAATTCTCAGTTAAGAAATAATTAGGGTTTTCATGCTGCATACTAGTAAAAAGGAATTATTTATCTTCCAGCTTTTAAGTGGTATTTACTGTAGAGACTTCTGTGGTTTTATATAGATTTAGTAGAATCCTTCTGTCTTAGACAGGGACACACAGTGTCTAGAATTCAATGTTATAAAAATGTTTCTACAATTTCTTTTTACCTGGTTTTTAGATGTTAGCCTACTTACTTTACTTATGTTAATTGTTAAACCATAATCTCTATATTTTATCAGAATACTAATACTAGAATTATTTCTATAATAATATTATTACTATTCTTTTACATACCTATATTTTAGTTTAGCTGAAGTAAATAAATACATACAATATTTAATAGTTCTTTACAGTAGCAAACATAAGCAAACGAAGTAAAATCTAGTTACAGTTCTCATTCAAGTAAAAGAATCATCTCATTCACCTAAACACCCAGCTGTACTAGAGTACTACCTGAATCAGGTGTGGAAAAATACAGTTTTGGAAATTCTAATTCTATCTGTTTCACATTTTACATATTCATTTCTATTTCTAACATAATCTGTAATTTTACCAAGTCTAACATTACACAGTTACTCTTTCCTCCATAAACCCTAAAATACTAACATGCCTGCAGTTATAAACTAATAAATATTTTACTGAAGACAGTAAACAAATAACATAAAGACAAATAGAACCTGTTAATGAAAAGAAGACAACAGCTTAAGGAGGTTGTTCCTCCCAACCAAAATCCTGGAGAGTGCTCAGACAATGCTTCCTTAGGACCCCCGAGCTTGTTTCTGGTCTTCTTGGCAGAGAACTGGGTGGAGAATACGACTTTAAGACCTCTATCACCTAACTGGTCCAATTGCCTCAGTAATTAAAATCTGCTCTCAGCAGTATGAACTTCTGCTTAGAAGCTGCAACAAGTTCATTCTCAACAGTTAACTCCTCAAACTCACTTCAGTAATCCCCTCCATTGAATTTCTCTTGAGTAAATTCATTCACCCTGAATGATCATCTCTAGAATGAGCAGCCTCAGTTGTCTTCAATGGGAAATTTTATAGAGATGCCTAGGTCTTCTGGCTCAATTTTCATTTAATGAGCCACCTTCTTTGATTCCACTTTCTTGGGGAATCATGACCACAAATATAGGGAAGTTGGCACCTACAACAGTTGGAAGTGATTTGAGGATCCTGCCACTTGTTAGTTTACTCTCCACCTAGTCTCCTCCACCAATTAACCAGTAAACACTCTTTTAACATCTTCCCTAAGCTGTTGTCTCATCATTTATTTATTTATAAATAAAATATTCTGAATTACATTAAATATTCTTGAGCCCACTGGGTCATCAATTACAAACTTAGCATAAAATTTAACACAATGTTCCTCAAATAACATTAAATTGTTTTTGCAAATTGGGGCATGTGACACAAGCAATCAACCAATGGAAAGTTTCCATCATTCCACTCCATTCGCAATTTTTTTTAGACAAATTGTGGCCCTCCAAGCCAACTCTCCAACTACGTACAAGACATAGACTTGTATAACAGTTTTTACAAAAGTATATAATGACGTCGATGGTGTGATATTAGTTCCTTGGTTTTTTTACTTTCTTTGTAAAAATAGAGGAGGATCTCCTAATTGAATATGAAGTATTTAGATAACCTATGAAAACATAAGTAAACAATTGTTTATTTGATATTAGGAAAAATAACAATTCAAGAATATCATGTTATGTCCATCCATATAAACAGTTGCACATATCGAACACAACTAGCTCACAACACATTGCTAGTTGAAAGAAATTAATGCTTTTTAGTGTCTTCTGCAATATGTGGAAACGAATCGACATATAAATCTTGCAATATATTCAAGAAAATACATAGACATTGATTCCCTTTTCACTGATACATATTTGAAAATGGCAGAAGCTTATTTTGGAACGCGAAAAACATTTTCCTCTGCTGCTCATTTCTGTCTCTTCACCGGAGACCTAGCTTGCTTGTCATCACAAAGATTACTGCAAATCTGTTGAAAATGATTTGGAGTAATTTTCAATGAAACAACCTTTAAATCCTTGGGATTATAGGCATGCGCCTCAATATTTTATGAGGAGGACCATGTGATTTACCCTTGTTTTTTAATTTATGGTACCTATCCTACTCATGGTTTGGACATATCTATTTGTCTGCATATTCGCCTCTATATAGAATACAAATTCAAACATGCATGATATGATATGTACTCAACACCCAACATTTTAAACATTTGATTTACCTCTTCCCATCTATCGGGTAATACATTATCACTTCAGAGTACCTTATCTTTGAATAACCTACAGTTATTGGAAAAAAGAAATGTACAGTGTCATTGAAAATTCATCAAATCGACTATTTTCAATGTTGATTGGGTGACAAGATTCCTCAAAATATAGGGGACTTGATGGTCACTTATCTCAAAAGTTCCAAGAAAAATGTGTCTGGAATGGCATACATTCCTTTCAAGTTGTATAGTAATATTGTTGTCCCTAGTTGGGTAGACTTAGACCAGCCATGTCCAAATAGAGGAGTGGTGGAAGAATATTCCATGCTTTCAAAGGAGGTATAGGTCATATGAGGATCATCTCATAACTCATATTCAATGAATTCATCTATGAGCATTTCCTCCATGACACCTGTATCACATAAGAAAACATCCATACCAACCTCTATTTCATTTCCTTTAATGTCGACATCTGAAGAACTAGTGTTACTATAGACATTCCTATTTAGTGACTCAAGATGTAGTGGGAATTGTATAGATGGTTGATTAAACCATTGTTGGTATGCTTCCTATACAAGTTGTGCTCTTTTTGGAGCTTTCTCTCATTTTGACACCGTATAGGGGTGCAATGGAAGATGGTAGATGGGTCATTGATCGTCGGAATCCTGATTTCAAAAATACCAAACATTACATTGATGATATTAGTAAACACAATGCAATTGGTTTGTTCAAACATTATACCAAATAATTATTAGAAGCATGGGAATTTTTCCAATAGAAAATTTGCAACCACACATATTTTATTAAACACGAGTTCAAATTAAGTAATACATTTACATTAATTCGATTGAAAACAATATTAAAAATTACAATAATCATTGCATGCACACCATCAAATCTAGACGCTTTCATTTTCATAGAGAACTCCTAGTCATTGGAGTGTTCCTCAAATGAATCATTTGCAAAAAATAAAGAGCACCTAGAACTATTTATGAACCCTGCAATGTTCCCATGAGTGCATGTACAACCATTGATATATAACAGGTTCTTCCTGTTAAACTTTCCAGAAGCATAACCATTCAAGCACATACTATACATGGAAATTCTATGTTTGTGTTAAACAATATTCAAGTAATCAGACCGATAATAAAAAGGACCGTAAAATGGCATAAGTGATACAGACTATTTGGGAGGAACAAGTACATGTGAAATGATAAACAACCTAAGATTTGCAACACCTATTTTAGACTTTCCAATCATAAAATTAATACCACAAAAGGAGAATTTGGTTCCAACATCGGGCAGAGGTAGAGAAGACATTCAAGCGTCATACAAAGCATGGTTGTAACAAGTTTGGTATGGACTTTGCAGATGCACAGGAAGAGAGAATTCACTACTACCCTCCAACAATTGAATTGACCTTGGTATGTACTCAAATTTTTTTTCTCTTAGCTCATACAACTTTTTGGATCTCCTCGTAGAGATGTTTTGGATGGTAATGATATCATTCTTTGGATCACTAGAACTCTCAGTTGACTCAATAGAAGCATAGGGGTTGGTCAATTTAGGACAAAACATAATGTTTTGGATTCCAATTTTTCAAAACATGAGCATAAAGAAGTGTTCCTACATGTCTTTTCTAAATCACCTATTGGAGTTTTTACTGTAGTAGGAGGTATTAGACCATCAACATTGGGTAGTCAATCATTAATATGATGGATGAGCTGACACACCAAGGTTTCTCCTTCAACCCTTGACATTTTGAATAACCACATACTACTAGGGTTTCATAAAATATAGCTAGCTCATGATGAATTTTCGTTCATGACCCGGGATTGTGGTTGGAAGATGACAAGTTACAATTGTCAAGGTAAAGCGGTTTTCCATTTTCATCTACCTACTGCTTGCATTATCCTGCTCCTGATAAGATTTTGCGATGTTTTTCAACTGTTGGAATATATTTTGCATCCAAACTCGATCCTAAATCAGGATCTTGCAGAATTGAATGCCTTGTTATTCAAATTCACATGGATAACTAACATAAATTCAATTAGATGATCAAAATATAAATAAAATATGAACTTACTGGAGATGGAAAGGGAGGAATTGATGAACTTTGAACAATATGGAATGACTTGGAATTTGAAAAATTGGCCATTTGATATTATAACCTTTTCTCCCTACATTTGATCCAAATCAACAATCAATACATGTTTACATTCTTAAAATAAATTTTGGGAACTACATAACAATCTAACTTTAAATTTAGTTTTGAAACCATTTTTTAAGAATATGGTAAGTTTAAGCAACATATGTATACTATGAAGTATTGTAATTTATGTGGTTATATTCTCAAAGAAAATTTGATATTAATATACCATTTTAAGATCAAACATACATTCATATGGATTTTTATCTAAACCAGTGCACTAATATCAAATAAGCGCATTGGTGTGTGTATAATACTGAATCGCATCAGTGTGTATAACACATATACACACTGAAGCTAAACATTTGCAAAAAAAAACGAATGAAAATATCCACTATGTTTTAATAACATATATTTATATAAGAATTTCTCAATATTATGCCTAGACAATGTGCTTCTTATATTATAGTGCATCGGTGCACTCATATCTTTAAAATGCATTGATAAATGAAAAAACACAACACAAAATTATCAATTTTGACTACATATAATTTGTTATATTTTATTTCTACCCAGTGCCCTGTGAAAATTCTATCGCATCGGTGCTCACATATCTTATAGGAGCACAATGAGCACATAACACAATATGAAATTACCTATTTATAGAGTACATGTTTATTTTTTGCTTGTATGCCCATACGACGCACTTTAAAAAATCTATAGTGTATGTGCAATCATATCTTCAACCACACCGTTTGTGGGGAAAATGTAACAAGAATTGAAACATTAATGGTGCATTTTTAGTAGATCACATCGGTGCACTTATATATTAAAGCACACCGGCGTACCAAAAATGTGGAAAAGTAGAAATATCTAGCAGAAAAAGAAGTGGGAATTTCTTTTATTTAATTGTTTGATAAACTGATTTTTATAAAGGAAAACCCAACCATTATTTCATTATTTTGCCAAAATTATGAGGAGCGAGTTTTGCAAGGGATATTTATAGGGGAGGACTTTAGAGATACTAGATTTTTGAAGCTCGGAGTTTGTAAGGTATGGTGGGTCACACAAAACTCTGCACAGTATAAATTTCAAGTATGTAGCTTCTCATTATTGATCTCACTGCATGATTTATTTATGTTCCTTAGTAATATTTAAAGTAATTTTTGAAGCAAAATAAAAATCATACTTACCTTCAATGTTGGAACCCTTGATTTCCGGTTGCCTCCTTTTATTTAATGTGATTGCAAAATTTAACATTAGGGTTTAACTCCCTCTACTATTTCACAATTAGGATTTTTCTTTTTAGACACTTTATATTTAATGGGTTTGTACTACTATATATAATGCATTGGGCATTTGATGCAATGGGACCACTTATTGCATTGGATCCAAAACCATGTCCTTGACAAAAAAAAATCTAAAAAAACATTTTCATTGTTCTCAGTGCGAATAGTACCATAGAATGCACTAGTGTGCTTGTCATATAAGTGCACCATTTAGCTATAAATATATTTTTAAACTATTACGAATTGTCTGGTGCGATACGTATACTAACACCAATGCTTTTATATAGAGCTATTGTACCGTTGAACTGTAGCTTTTTTAAATATTTTTTGGTGTCAGTGTATATATATTGTGTACGCACAGGTGCGTATATAATGTAGATGCCCCATGAAGTTTGTATTCCTAAAGCGCACCAGTATGGAAAACTACTCTTTTAGCTAGAATTTATGTAATTTATTTGTATAATATATTTAATAGATTCTCTATTTAATGGTATGGGTTGATAAGAGTTTAAGGAAAAATAATTCTAATCGACACGATGGGAGCACATCCAAAAAATAGAACAAGGTGAGTTCTTTGCAATTTCAGTATAAAACTAATATGTTTGAATTATATGTACATTGAACTAATGTTTATTGGTTAATGTGTGACAAACAAAGACAAAAAAGTAGGAAACTCGATAAGATTCGTTACAATATAAGTGCCGAAAAGCATAAAACAATGAATTGGGTGAATAAAAAAGAAATCAATATGACTTTTTTCTTTGAATTTTCAGTAATAATGTACTTAAGAATATTTGCTAACATGTTTCAAATAATTTGGGTGCGATCATGCCGGTGTTAATGCATTGGATCCCATTAGAAATCCACAATTAAGCACACTTGGGTTGGAGTAGTATTGGGATGGTGACCTCCCGAGAAGTCCTAGTGTTGCACACTCCACCCTTTTTAAATAAGGGTGGCAGGTGCGGGAGGGGGGTGATTTTTTACCCCATAGGAATACTGAAGTAGACCTATTCATGGGGATGGGGAGAAATTTCTAATCATCAAGCTAAATCCCTTTCTCTTTTGCAAGGTATCAAGCAAGCATTGTAGCGGAACATAAGCCATTTGATAGTAGTGGGTGATTCTATGATTGCCATCTAATATATATTCATAAATCAACCTCCAATAAACATAATCTTGTCTCGTATGATGAAAAGAATAATGCAATTGAAGGTTGAATTTGTAGAAGTAAAGGTATATCATGTCTTAAGAACTTTAAATCTAAAATCTACTAGAAATACCAATATAGCTTGTAATATAGGATAGGGTCAATTAAATATCGACGGGGAGGTTGAAGGTTATTATAATATACCATAATATCATGGGTAAAATCAAAATAAACAAGCATTATGGTCATCGTGTTTTGAAATCCAAGTGGTATACTATTGGCATGCAATGGTACTGGCATCAAAACTTGGATTTAATGATTTTTAGTGTTATCAGGATCGATAGATTGTTTGAGCATGAGAACATGTTTGGGAAATCCTCCATTCACATATTTCAGACTGGAAAAATGATGAATTCGGTACAAGGTATTCAATTCCATAGCACCAAAGTTAATATGGATGGATCTAGACATTTTTATAAGCTCGTTAGTATGGGTGTATTCTTATTTTGGTTTGTCCTCCTTGGAAGTATCGCCCTTATTTTCAAGAGTACTAGAATGGTGGTAAACCAAGGAAAGATATTAGTGAGAGTTTTGGTAGCATCTTGACATCATTTTGGTCGACTAGTAGATGGCATGAGTTAGGGAATGAAGCAATTGAGGTAAGGGTGTTTCATGCATTCTCACCTAAGTTCTTCAATTGGTTCTTTGAAATGTTCATAGTAGTTTTATGGTCTACAAAGATGTTTTCTTGGTTTGCTTAGAGATTAGAGTATGCTTGGAATTATGAGTGGTATGTTGATAGCAAGGATGGTTTATTTTTCTAGCCTGTCAAGTTGAATGTCTATATGTTTAAAATTTGGTATGAGTGACGTACTTTCAAGTTGTCTTCAGAGATATGGGAATTTCCTTTATGCAATAAACTCAATTTCAAGTCTGTTAGGTATGAGTGGAATCTAGAGGACTAAAGTAGTTACTTTGTTTTTAGAACTTGTTAAATTTAGTGAACCATGGATCTTCAAGCCTGGATGAAAGCAATCTGAAAAGAAGGATGCAGTAGAATCAACAATTCAATGCAAAACTGATCAATGGATTCATGACAGAAATTTCACACAAATCGGACAAGAATAGGTCAGAATATCATTACATTGATGATCGTTAATGTGTCTGTAATACAATAAGCATACATTAGGAAAACTTTGAATACCCTTGGATGGTTTCGAATTCACCTACTCAAGATGACTCATACGCTAACTCTGTGTGACAAAAATCAACACTAGATCTTACTAGTGTAACTCTAGATAACTAAATAAGTCTACACTCAATTAACTGATGAGGGTAGGTGAACAAAGGTGCTCACACTCCCTTAAATCATGCAAACTGGTGTTAGGCTAACTAATTGTAACTGAAGCATAACTGCTTACCTACCAAGGTCTATTGAAGGAGACTATTGGTGGCACTCATAGTGGGTTCCTAAATTATAGGGATTGGTCCCTAGAACACCTAAACTCATGCATGAAGGCACAGTAAGTGGTAGGTGGCTCCCAGGTGTGTCCCCCATGCATTGATGAAGTGATGATGACCTCCTAAGTTAGTAAAATAAACAAAATAGACTATGTGGGAAAGGGGGGGATTAATTAATCCTAACATAACTAAGACTGGAATTGAATTGATATTGTGTTTTGAGTCCTCATTGCAAATTGTCCATTAGGGTGTATCCAATATAGAATTGTTCATTTCAATGGATTAGGGAAAGAGAATATGGATAAGTTGGAATAGACTTATGATAAAAGCCAGGAAATGTAGAAATGGGAGAGAGAAATGGATACTCAAGTCTTAGAAAAAAGATAGAAGGTCCTAGAGGAAACTCGTATTTCCCATCTAAGGAAATTGAAGGTCTTATCAAATTTATCATGATTATTTGGAAACTCAGATTTCCCATCTAAGGAAGTAACTGTTAATCGAAGAAATAGAGATCGAGTTTTGGAAAGGAAAACTCACAATGAGAAAGAACTTTCAGTGTTGAAAAATGTTGGGCAAGGACATTCTCTAGACCTGACCCCTTGGAATTTACAAAAAGAAGTTGGAATTGCATGTACTGTGAGTTCACATGAAGAGGTTAATAATTCAGAGGGTAAGAATGAGTATGAGGATGTCATTTCTCCTCAATTATCTCCAAAGTTATAATAACTCCTAATGTTTCCAGAAATGCAAGCCAGTTACTCTGTTTTGTTTACTAATGAACTGTAAATGTAATTTTCTATCTATTTATTTTATCATAATATACACTAATCATAATTTTAGTAACAGGAGGTATCTGAAAGAGAGTAACTATTTTGTGATAGTTCCTATTTATAACTCAGAAAGAATTATGATCCTTCTTGCTCAATTAGTATGGAGAAATTTTGTAACATTGGGTCTTACGGTCCGGTCAAGGCCTTTCTTTTATTATATAAAAAATTAGTATATGTTTGTGTTATAAAAAAAACATGTTTCAAACAATCTATTTCATATATGATGAATAGTTTGTAGGGACCGATAGTGAGGGAAGGGAATGTCATCCTAGGAAAATAAAAATATAAAAGATGTAAATGATGATGAATTGGTCATCAACTCATCTGGACTAGTGCTAAAAGTAAATGAACGGAGGGGAGGCACTTTTATAAAACTATGAAGGATATAGTGGAAAGAACGTATAGATGTACTTTCCACTTTTTTTTTTCACATGATTCACGGCCTCGACAATTGTGGTTGGGGCTCACTACATACATAGAAACAATTTTAGGGGGGGCACCCAAAGGGGCCTCGCCATGTCAGCTCCAGTTAACCCTGAAGGACCCATATAGATGGATTCGTGAGAATTGAACCTCTGAACTCAATATCAACGGTATTTGGACTTTGACTCCAACCAACTAAGCTACCCCTTGTGGCTAGATGTACTTTCCACTTACAATACAAAAATCAATCCCATGACTCCCAGAATCAGATTATATTTAAAATACATTTAAGTGTTTCTAGAGAAATGGTCAATGAGACATGTCAAACATGCAATAGCAAAAGCATACAATGACAAAAAGAATCAATGAAAAAGTAATATTCATAAACATGTTTTTTCTAGAATATGTACATACTACTACAAAACATTCCTTTATTAATATTAATTTTGCTATATTTAAATTTCATATAAATATAAATATAGTTTAATGTGATTTTAATTTTTTAGGAATATTATGAAAATCCAAAAGGAGGAATGAAGTGATATCCAGAAAATACCAATAGGGATTTCAAGTGAAGTGTACAAGGATATGGTTAAAGAAATGGACATAATTGCATCGCATGAGGAGCCATCTCAACAACAACATGCTTCAAATGTATGTAATCATTTTTTTCCTCTTATGTACATATAATTAATTAATTTAGCATTAAATATTATTTTTTATAAACTGTTTCGTTGAAATAAATTGAACAAAATGGAAGCCATTCAACACATAAGATAGGACGACAAAGAATAAAATGGTTGAAATCAAAGTTTGTGAATAATTGTGTTTTTCTTACAACTTAATATTTCATGTTAGTTGTGATCTTTATATTTTAATTTTTTTACACCAATCCTTGGATTTCCTCAAACAAGTGCTAACATACAAATAAGACTATACATTAGAAGAATTGATTGACGTTGGGTTAAGTATGGGTTGTGAGTATGTGTTGGTGTGTCAAAACTTAATGGTGTAATTTGTAAGTAGCTATGTTGTTTTATTTCTCTCATTTTATAATTAATGGAACAACAAAAACCCTTTTTATTAAATGTTGGAACATTAAAAACCCACCTATAAACTTAGGATATAATATTTAGTCATTTTGATTGAATTCCTATGTACTAGACTAGGTAGTTCGCCTCCATACACCACCACTTGGTCAACACTTGCCATAAATACCCCTGGAGCGCTCTTAGAATGATCATGGATAAGATTTTGTTGCTTTATTGACTTTCCATAATAGCAAGGGTGAATTCCTACTTTAAGACTGCTTTTGTCCTTCTTTTTTAGTTTTTCACTGGATTAGGATAAAGCTAGTTGACTGGCAACTGTCCTCTTTTGTTGCCAACT
>LPNX010581802.1:19132-90671 GCA_001517045.1 Pseudotsuga menziesii | reverse complement strand
GGGGGAGGGAGGGATGAAGAGAGAGAGAGGGAAGGAGGGAGATAGAGATAAAGGGAGAGGGAGAGAGGGAGGGAGGGAGAGAAATATAGAAAGGGAGATGGGGGGAGGGAGAGGATTAAGTGAGAAAAGAAGGGGGTGTTAATGGTAAGGGTAGTAGGAGGGGTTAGGGAGAGAGTAGATAGAGAGAGAGGTTAAATAGAGAGAGAGAGAGTAGTGTTAGGGGGATTAGGATTAAGTGAGAGAAAGAGGGGGTGTTAGCGGTAAGAGGATTAGGAGAGTGTTAGGGAGAGAGGGGGATTTATTATTAGACACAGAGAGAGGTTAGAGAGAGACAAAGCGATGGGGGGGGGGTTATGTCTAGCTAGAGGAGTAGGGGGTTTTTAGAGAGAGAGAGAGAGAGAGAGAGAGAGAGAGAGAGAGAGAGAGAGAGAAGGGGTGAGTGATTAGGGATAATGGGGAGGAGGGAGGTTAGGGTAGAGAAAGAGATATAAATCAGGAGGGTTTAGAATTTTGGTAGGAATAAAGAATTTAGAGAGAAGGGGGGTATAATTAAGTAGTGGGGATATAGTTAAGAGTTATAGGGTTTTGATCTTAAGGTCATGATAATTATAGTGACTATGAGTTTGGTTGAAAAATTTAGGTGTTGCATGTGTTAAGGTTTAATATTAAGGGTCATAAGGATTACAAAGGTTTAAATTTTCAAGGGTTTAAGACATATAAAATTTAAATTAGTTGCATTTATAAATGTTATGTTCTAAATGTTATTTTGTACAAGTTAAATGGGTTGGATTATAAAATGGCCAAAGTAGCTAAGGTTTAGAGGGGTTGTGTGAAAGGGTATAAAGTACATAAGGTTTATAAAGTAAAAAAATTATGATAAGCTATAAGTGTATGGTATAATTGCTACAGAAAGAGATATTAGCTCCTATGTTGCATGAATGGAGTGTCAACAAAGGGGGGTCCCTCGTTAGATCACTTTAAAAACCTTGTGTAAACATGGTCGACCACCCGATTTGGGGCGTACTAGGAGGGCTTCTCTAGGAGTTACCTCCCTCCACCTATTACTAGCACAAGAACGTCCTAGCTCCCAGTTACAACAAAAGGCACATGTGTCAAGATACCAAGTTAGGAAATTGTTTCCAGGCAATTTCCAAAAATGGTCCTTTGAAAAAACTCTACACAAGAATTTCAATAAAAATCCTATGGCCAACATACTAATGTAAACACTATAAGAAAATGTTATAATCTAATATCCATAAAAGACAGAATTTATACAATCTTATTCTCATTTAAATATTCCAAGTAAAAAGTAAATTTATAAATATAAAAGAAAGATACATTAACCATCAAAAACATTTTAAAACAATTCAGTATCATTAAAAGTAAACAAGATAACAATTATAATATAACAAATACTAAACTATTTCAACATCCACACTATCAAATCATAGAATATATATAAAAACAATTTCAATAAAGCAATTACTAATATTTTGCAAACTCAATAAAAAAATTAAATACACTGTGATGTCATAAAATATGCATAAAACCAATTTCAATTAAAGTCAATTATCAATATTTTGCAAAATTAATTAGTAACACTAATTTCAAGCACATTTATTATGTTATTTCTAATAATAAAGACTAATTACCATAAAGCTCATATGTAATTTTTTATAATGCTAATTATAATTCATTATATGAATTAAGAATTAAATAATTCACACTGTAATAAGAATTAAATAATTATATGCTTTTTGTTAAATTAAAATTTTGTATTGATAGTAACAGAAAAAAAATTTAAAAACTCAAATTGATAAATTAAATTTAAATTTTATTTCAAAACTTATAATTCATTTTTAATTGTAAGAAATTTATAAAAAATAAAACTACAATATTCATCTATAATTTCAAAATCATAAAAAATTACCACTAATAAACCTTTCACAATAATCCAACTATTTTCGTTTTTTAATCTAATAGTTCAAAATTTTAAAATATATGATTTTTAACAGAACACCTTTAAATTTATGTTACTTAATCTCCAAATGACGAGTCACCATCTCTAGACTTCACATCCACTAAGCATTGTACGATCTACATTTTATGATTGCTACAATTGTAACCAACGTGCAAGACATCAAGCATAACTATGCCAAAAAAGAAAACGTCTGAATTTAGGTAAAACTATGCCAAAAAAGAAAACGATGGATCTTTTTACGTTTCTGATTCCAAAAATAATCAATCAAGCAATAAATAACATAAGTTAATGGATCTTTTTAAAAATAATGTGTTTGCTATTGATAAAATTGATTTAGTTTAAATTATTAAAAAATTAAATTAGTTTTTTTTAAACTACAAGTAAAAAGCAATAAATAACATTAATTTTAAATAATGTTATTTTTATATTAATTTCATTGAAGTATTTGTTTTCTTTATTATTAATTAAATTAATAAATAGTTTTATAATTCAAAAATTATTTTAATATATATTTTAATTATATCTAATCTCATTCATTGCATACTTTTGATACATTGGAATTCTTTCTTAAAATAACATTCTCTTCATCAATTTCAAGGTGGTATTTAGCTTCTTAGGTAGGCCTATCTTGGATTTATCCTCCTACACCTTATCAAAACTAAAATTTCTATTCAGAATTGTGTATGCATGCATACGGATATTCAAAATCAAACAGATAAAAAGAAAATTACAATGGTATAAAATTAAATAATAATTTCATAGATTTTAATAGATTAATTTCAATTACAATGGTATAAAATTAAATAATAATATAAATTATGAATCAATTAATTAAATTAAAAAATTAAAAAAAGCCTAAATCTATTTTCTAAGATCTAATTATACATTCAAAATTCCTAAATCTATTGTTTAATATAATATGATATTATTGTAAATAAATATAAATAAGAAATTAATATGCTCACATTTAATGCCATGAACTTATATCTGGATAACTCCATGTTACCCTAATCATTTAGTTTAAGCACAACTTTATATGAAGAAACTGAAAAAATATCACTAGGAAAAAAACTTATCAAATATGTTTCCTAAAAACCCTAATAATGTAAAGATAGACAAAAACAAAAACAAAAAAGCATATCAAATATCACTAGACATGAGTTGATACATAGCTCTGCATAAGATCGGCATACTCTCTGGAAATGGAACCCTAAACAGTAAACAATAAATAAATGTCACCATATTACTATCTACATCAACATATCCTGTACAAAAATGGGAACACCTATAAGTGCCCTTCATCTCATCACTAACAAGCATGCAATCGAACTATACTGAGTAATTGGACAAACAAGGGCACAATTCATGTCCATTAATTCTTCTCTTTAGGTTTGCAACAAGCCTTAAAAAAACAATTTATTTAGTAATGGGAAATGGGGACGGGGCAAGGAAATACAATTTATTTAGTTAATGGCCTAATAAAAAACATTGTATGTAATATTTGCACATGAGGAATACATACTATTACAATCAAATCTAATCAATCTAAGAATTCAGGTTCATTTACCGCTTCCACTTCTTATTTTGCAGTAGCTTTGGCCCTTGGATTCAGCTTCAAAGGACAATAGGAAAATGAATATTTCTATTTAGAATTGTCTATCACATAAAATAATACATTCAAAATCAAACAAATAAATGAAAATCTAAAGAACATATCAGATGAAATCGGTGTTCACCTATGTTCAGAAAAGAGTTACATATTTGTTAAGTTTACAGGTGTGTTAATCCATCGTTAACACCATTTCCAAGACCAAAATACCAAAACATGAAATAAGTTATCCCTAAATAAAATACCCTTCACATAACACAACCATGAAATAAGTGAATTCTTTATATGACAAGCTAAAAAAGAAAACCTACAAAAACAAATCTAGAGAAATATGTGTAGATCTGAAATCGGTGTATTCTTCTTCTTCTGCAGATCGATCCAATTCTCCAATGAATGAAAGTCGATCTCCTCCTGTGTGATAATTAGAAACCACAAAATCTAATTCATAACAAACCATCATGAATTTATAACATACAACAACAAAAACCCTTTATAGGGAATCAGTGGAGACATATCTGAGAGGTTAAACCCTTTACAGGAAATCCCGGCCAGTGCAGTTGCAGTTGATTGCTTCCTATCTATGAATTTTGATAATTAGAAACCACAAAAACTAATTATTTAGAACAAAGTTCACACCAACAACAAAGAAATAAGGAATCATTGTATACCTGAGAGCGTAGGTTCTCTTGCGAAATCATTATATTGTAGATCTGAGAGCTTAGAAAAGAAAGCCATAGTTGATATATGCATGCCATTATGCTAAATGAAACGATTACACAGATTTTCTATGGACCAACACCCTTGAATCTCATTTGTCCATTTCCTTAGTCCTACCACAGACATACAGGAGTGGAGCGGATGAGCGGGTAATCAAGCAAAGCGGATTCAAGGAATCGAGTAAGGTTTTAATGAAAATCCAATAACTTCAAACAATTTACATAGGGTGAATACCGCTTTTACCATCCTAACAGTTACAAAACTAAAATTGATCTGTTGGACCATTGTTTCCATGGCATCAAGACGGCTTTTACCATCCATAATAAAGCTACAATACTCATCCATTGAATGCACTCTGACACAAAAGCAAATATCTAATTTAGTTATGTTTGAATGGGATAAAGCTATGAAGGTATTTTGACAAAGTAATCTAAATTATTAATCTATAATTTAAAAATATATCTAATAATTTACAAAATTTTATAATATCATTTTTCTCTTAAATTACTATAAAACGATAAATTTATTTCAGTTTTATAAATTTATTTCATGTTTTATTTAATTCAACCCTAGGCAAAAAAAAAACTTTATATTTTAAAAGCATATTAATACTTTAAAAAATACGTTGACACAACCCATTAAAAAAACAAATACAATTAAATCAATTAATGTAAACTATCTTCTCAAATGATATGATATCAACTAAGCATATCCAAAAAAAATTCAACCTTAAAGAAAACAAGTTTTTTAATTTAAACCCTAAAAAGCAAATTTTTTAATTTATAGAACGAAGTCCACAACGCAACAACTTTTTTTAATTTATAGAAACTATCAATAATTACAAAGTCCATAATGCTGAATCATCAAACCAAAAGTTATAGTCCAAACAGAATGAAGAAATCATTAGCAGAATCAAAACTCAAATGCCTATTAAATAGAATAAAAAAGCCATGAAACTGGCATAGCTACTGTCTAAAGGGCTTCCTTTGAAATCAGAAATATCCATCAAGCTACTGTCCAAAGGGCTTCCTTTGAAATCAGAAATATCCATCAAGCTACTGTCCAAAGGGCTTCCTTTGAAATTAGAAATATCCATCAAGTAGTGATATGAGCTATCTTTCCAAAGAGTATTATGATAGGTGTTTCAAGTAAGTATATATGTAAGTTTTTATTATTTTATTATTAAATTTGTATATATATTTTATTAAAAATTTGATATTTTATTTGTATAAATTTATTAATATTATAAAATGTGTTTTATTAAATATTAATAAAGTCTTAAAATTATTGTTTCAAAAATTAATGTAGAATTTCAAGGCCTTAACATAATAAAACTAATTTCATAATAAAAATGAAAGATTATAAATTATATATATATATATATATATTTGAAACCACAATGTTTGTTGTGCCTAAGTCTAATTCAATGTAGCCACTTAAAACAACACGTAAGTAAAGGAACAAAAATCCTCCCAAAATATTTTGAATTCAAAGAATGTGAGCGCATTATTAAAGATGCATGATTTCCATAAAGAATCCCTCAAAACATCCTAATGGTTCTGATATGCACACTTAAATATTGAAGATCCCCTGAACTGGTAGGATATTGGCATCCATATCCCCAATTAAAGACAAAATCTCATAATAAGGTTATTTGGGGTGATTCAAGGACTCATCCATGACCATGTGCTATTCTCATTCTAGAATTGAGATTTATCGAGATCATCACTATGACCAAGTACCTAATGTACAAGTACATGATAAATAACATGGGAGATCATTGAATTCCTAATATTTCTTTAAAATCAAATCAAGACCAACTTTGGTTCTATAGAGACTAGTACAAATATGTCATGGCTTGGTTAAAACATTGGGGGATTTACAAGAATGCCAGTTTGCAAGATATCAATAACATTAAAATTATTATCACATCTTTAAGTTTAAAGAGAAAATGTGGGGCGAAAAATAATTAGAGGTTAAAGGAAAATTAAGATATTATAACGGTGTCATTAACCCTACTATGGAGGATCAAAAGTATCTCTCTCTTTTAATTAGTTTGAAGAAGAAAATTAATATATCCAAGATAAGAATGAACTAGCATGAGCTTCATAGTGAAATAGGATACTCGAAAACTTCTAAAACAACATGGGTGGAAATAACTTTCCATCTCTGTGAGACTACGAGGGTTGAGGATGAAAGTCAATTTCTCTTAAAATTCCCTGCATACACCCACATTAGATCGTAATTTCATAGTATTTGATACAATACAAACCTTTCGAATCTTCTAAGATGTCAAAAAGGAATGTTTCTTTATCATAGTTACGAGCACCAAAATAAAATTTACAACAATCCAAGTGATATTATCAACACCCAATAGACTAGAGTTGGTCTTACTCGACATTAATTACCATCATCATCAATATATGATACGTTCTCCACCAACCATCATTAAGGCTCTAACACATATACTTGTTTCTCAAGACATTAAATGGTTCTTGTATCCCCATTAAGAAGTTAAATATATTTTGCAAAGGTGTATTTTGTGGTGGTTTAGGTCTAGACCATGGCCTTTAGTCCCCAAAAGTCATTCATGATCTCAAGCTTCGGTTTCATCTCTTGACAATGGTTAATGTCTTAAGACTCAACATGAGTACCAAAAAAAATCCAAATGACACTTATATCTCGATTGATAATGAAATATCATGTAAGAAAGGCTTGTCTAGTGGCTCAATGTTTCATGCGTGGGCCTTTAATCCATGCTAGAATCTTACTTTAGGGAATAATGATGAATTTTTATCCATTACAATGGGGATGTCCCTTAGACTCATCTTGGGTGTTCAAAACCTCTTAGTGGCACATTTAATTAGAGACCAAAGATACCCTAATAGGTAGTGTGGTGGTTTTAGGTAGGGAAAATCATAAAGATACATGCTAATTATCTTAAAGTCTAGAAACCTTAACAAATATTACCAATTCTTAGGAATAATCATAAAACGTTGGGGATTTATTTGTAAATATATTCAAAATTTAAAGATATTGTATATTTTTTAGCAAATTTTGGTATTTTTAGAGAATACTACCTATATCATATAGAATTTGGATGAATAATTTAAAAAAATAGAAATTGGCCATAATTCATAGGTTTCCTCCCTCAACCATTATTGAAGGACATGACACATCCCTTATGGTCAAACCCTCCTCATGACACCTATATCCTCACTTCAACACCATCAATCCTAAAAATATCAAAAACCATTCATGGTCATCAAAATCTCTTGGTGGGACAAATATACCAATTATGATTTCAAAGGTCTCCTAAAGGTCATGTATAATGGCTTGAGAAATTGTTAAAGGCACTTGAGCCATCAAGGTTTTGTTTAGGGCATACGGAATGAGTTTCCTCCATCAACTATGGAAAATATATATGAACCATGATTGGAACTCAAATCCTCTTTATGGCACTCATATTGTCACTTGGAGACCAAATATCCCCTAGATATATTATGTGTGGTATTTTTATCTCTTGTTCATAGCTCTTGTTTCGTGAAACTTTAATTTAGGCATTAAAGCCCTAGTATTTTAAAAAGATCCACCATATAGATATTTTATGTTGGTGTGACCACTCATTTAAGTCTCTTGAGTGTTAAATATTTAAATAGGGTATAAGGCCTCACTGTTATCCCATGATTGTGATCAAGGATTGAAGAATTAGTCATGACAAAAATCTCATAATGATGTCTTTATTCTCATTCTAAAGACAACGATACAATAAGAAAGTGATATATGAAAGAGAAATTGTTCAAAAAAAATTATAAATTATACTTAGATTCTAAAGAAACATCTTTATATAATGAAACCTTTAATACTATCTCTTAGAAAATATTAATTTTATTTTAAATTACAAAAGCAAAAATATTATTTTTTATATTAAATGATAAAAAAAAGTGTGCATTTGGTTACGAGGATAAACAAAACACAAATTGTTTAAATACATTAAACATAACACATCCACCTTTTATAATGCATAGCCAATATGTTTAAATAAAACAAAATTACATAAAGCACAACACCATTTTCCTTTAAAAATAATAAACTTTCCACACTTGGGAACATTATTTTTACAAACCTTTTATTATATTTGAAATTGATTTTATTAAGTTATTTTTTTCAATTTTCATCAATAATTTAATCTGATTTTAAAGACAAATTTCATTTAAGTTATAGTTTCTGTTTCTTGTGAATAGAAAAAGTTTACGCAATCTAGTAAGAAAGTCACAAGAAGAGAGCATCTCCTTGAAAAGATTCAAATAATTAAGATAAAGGAAACTTTTTACATGTAAAAGCTTAGGTATTTATGAACAATCATTAGGCATGGTTTTACTTTTAAACATTATTTTTTAATGACTATAATTCACATTAATTTTTTATTAGTAAAAAATAGGATTTTATATTGACATGGTTTTGCTTTCAAACATTAATTTTTAATGATTATAATTCATAATAAAGTTTTATAAGTAAAAAAAATAGGATTTTATATAGATAATGAAATTATTTGTACTTTATTATAATAAGAAAATTTGTAGGAATTTAACCAAGGTCATTTACATTCTAACATCATTCTTCCATAACTATGGCACAATAGTTCTTATTGATTAGTAAAACTTAAGTTCTTTTAGAAAAGTTGTGATTGAAAAACATTTTAGTGAAAATGTTCTTAGGGTCATTCTTTTGTTTAGTGGTTGGTTGTAGGCCATGAATATGTCTAATATTTTTACAATCTTGATAATTAAAATATTGTGTGTATAAATTTTTTTAGTGAAATGATTTAATATACCGTTGATTGTTTATAAACTAAGTTTGTCTTTCTTACCTCACTTGATCCTTTTGAGAAAAATTTAAAATGTATTTGGATACATGAAAGTGCCTTGAGATCCTTTAAATGTAAGATATCTAATTTGATTAATAATTTTTAGACTAACAAAATTAATGTTTTCTTTTGAATTAGAATACTAAGTGTCTACATGTTAATTATATTTTTTCTTTGTTAAAATCTAGGAGTTTCACTATTGTTATTGTTAGGAAGTATTTATGATTAATATATTTTTTAGAACAATTGATATTGTTGAACCCATAACATGCTTGTATACATGAACATGCGAGAAAGCAAAAAGGGAAGAGCGGTTTCAAATAACATTTAATGCAAAACTAAGCCATATGATGTCCAATAAATTCAAACTTTTTCCATTGGACAAAGACCACTTTTACCATCTAATGGTAACATAAAACATTACAAAACTCAAATTGATCGATTGGACTCTAACCATAATATTTTCTATTGGATGAAGACCACTTTTACCATCCAATAATAACATAAAACGTTACAAAACTGAAATTGATCCATTGGAACCTATTTATTTTCCCATGCAACAATAACATACAGCATTATAATACTCAAAACATAAGAAACAATCATGCCCAAAATGTATCCTATTTAAGAAAAAACCAAAAGATTTCTAGAATATTTTGTATTTTAAGCATAAGTTTTCATTCGTAACTCGAAATTACGCAAACTTTGGACTATTCGAAAGGTCTTGAGATTATATACAACTTTTTTATCTTGATTTTTTTTATTCCTTACATATTTTATGGGGCATGAATTTTAGTAAAACCAAATATTTCAAAAGATGTTTTTCTAAAAGGAATATTTTGGTTTTTTTCTAAAAGAATCTTTTGTTTTTTTCTAAAAGTAATTATTGATTACTTTTAAAAGGATTTCTAATTAATTTAATTTAATTTATTATTTATTAATTTATTTTTATAGGAATTATACCTCAATCGACATTAATTTTTTTTATGCTTATCAGTAATTACCAAAAAATTATGAACTTTATATCTTTATTTTTTTTTAAAGTAAGTTATTATATTACATAATTAGAGATTTACAAATAAGTACATCGATTAAGTTTCAGTATATCATAAGAGAGAAAATTCCTAGCCCAAAATTCAAAATATATGTTAAATACATCCAATATCCTATCTATGACTACTTTAGAAAGAAGAGTTCTAAAATCGCCTCTAACTGGCTTACAAAAAAAAAACATTGCTTAAGAGAAAGTTCTCAGAGTGGCCTCCATCATGATTATAATAACATAATGAAATTTGAAAATATTCTCTAAGAAACTGATTCAAATAAATTTTCAAAAATAATTTCAGTGACTCGGCTTTGAGAAATTATGAGGTTGGAAACACCTATCCAACCATTCACATACTATTAAAAGACAAAACTGAAAGGATAGTTACTAAGCCAAAAAACATGAGCATTTTAAAACAAGAATAAAAATAGTTAAGATTGTTACCACGAGGAATTCACTCAGTGAAACTATTCCATAGCACCTTCATTCATGGGATATTAAAGAATACCCCTAATTTCACTAGATATTGATAAATACCTACCAAAATCCTTTTGTTCAGACCTCCTCCCAATACATATTTATAATTAAAAAAAACCATGTTTTTACAAGATATTCCCTATTTTTACTAGATATCCCTTTTTATACCCTCCAATACTTATAAATTCCCCAATACCTACAATATATTGACCACATTTCTCACAATTAAAAATTACCATGAACGTGATAAGATATTGGTCAATAAGGTGAATCCCTTGTGATTGTTACCTAGTCATACAAGAAGGATGAGGATATTTTTTCCCTTCTGTGTCATAGCTTGAGTCCACATGTTTACGTGACAATGGAATTTATAGGGCATTTTCAAGCGCTCTCTCACTAGATCGAGCAAGAGTAGTCACCTTTTGTTGGTGTACTTTCTTGTCGCATCAGGTTCAGAATTCCCACTCTGTTCAACAAAGCCCAATATATCATCCCGACAGAGTAGGACTCCATTAACAACACCTACAATGTAGATGAGGTCTCGCACAAGATATCTATGCGGGGGACTTCCAGAACCATATTTCTACAACTATAGAGGGGGATTTACATATCACAGGATTATTAGATCACTCGGCTGAAACCAAGGAATAGACTTCTATCTCGTACATTAATTCAAGAAGATAGCCTATTGATCTGTCAACATATATAACAGTATGTAACATAAAACATTTAATACAGATTCACTAACATTCCATGCTTATCATATCAATAAATGTGCAACACATACATATAATTTCATTCATAACATATCGATGCAACACATTAATAATTCACAACAAATATGCATTCAACATAAGTAGATATGTTAATGACATACAAATACAAGGTTTAACACGGAAACCCATACAAGAAAAAACCACAAAGGTGCTCTTCATCTGGCATGAGAAATGGTTTTGCACCTTTGGTCTACACACATAACTTGCAGACTATTCTTTAGATCTTCTTTACAATCAATCACTTCCTTTCTTGTCTCATGCTCTGTTTTTCCTGAATATGTATATCATAGTCCAATATTCTATATAATTCTATATCTTCACCTATGTATGATTGTACTCCTTATTTTATGTCGTCCACACAAAAATTGGATTGTCTTCATAATGTTGGAGGTTTTGTGTTCATATGGAAACAGATCAAAGTGTGATTTGGTTTTCATTGATGGTAATGTAGTTCCAAGCATATGATATAGATGAGCAGAGGATGAGGAGAGGCCTCAGAAGAATCGATGATGTGTGCAGAGATTAGAAAGTCGGGAGTGATCCCGCACAAGAAATAAACGGTCAAAGAAAAGTTTGAAAGAAAATATATTGAACAGATGCGATGGTTAGGAGTGATCCCACACAAGAAATTAAAAGGTCAAGAGAAAATATGCAAAAGTATGAAAGGTAATCGGATGAACATATCTGACAGTCGGGAGTGAACCTACATAAGAAATTGATGGCGCGGAATGAGTGTTGCAGTGCGAGAGCTGAAAGGGGGAAATCCAAAAGTTCGAGAATAAGAAAAGTTAGATTTCTGATTTTCGAAGTCAGAAAGTGGAAAGCGGGAGAATGGGAAAGGATTAAGGCTGGAATTTGGGTTTTCCAATCCTGACATCTAAAATCCAAAAGTGTGGAAGTGCAAAAGTGCAAAAGTGCAGAAGTGCGAAAGTGCGGGATGTTGAAGTTCGAAAGTCGGGGAAGTGAGGTTCCAGACTTCCGATTTCCACATGCAGAAAAGGTGAGTGTGGAAAGCCTACAATGAAAGGGAGTGTGTAGAAAGAAAAAATTATAGAAGTTGTTTAACAAAATGTTGAAAACCCGGGATTCGCATCCCGCAAGGGATCTAAGATCCACGATCCATAAATGTTGTACAAGAAATCGACGATGTGTATTGATGATGCAGAAAAGGATGTGTGCAATATGGAAAGTGGAAATCATGAAATGATATCAACATGGGGGTTTCACTTGTTGGCCAATATCCTATCACATTAGTTAATATTGCGGGTTTTAAAATTATCAAAAATCGAACCAATATATTGTAGGTATTGGGGGGGTGAGGGGTTTAAGGTGGGAGTGGGTAGGGTGGTTTATAAGGATTGAGGTATAAAAAGGGGTGGGGAGGAGGTTTTAAGTATTGGGAGGGGGTTTCAACAAAAAGAGTTTGGGTCAATATCTCTCGAAATTAAGGGTATTCTTTAATATCCCACGATCGCACGTGCTATGTGAGAGGTTCGGTAAGTGAAGTCCCCATGGATATCAAGAAAAATCACATATTCAATATCCAATTTCCTCAATAGATTAACAGTCATGAAGAGCCCAAAGAAGATCAACGGTGTAGAACTTGTACTGCGGAACCAGAACTACAGAACCAGGAGTGCGGAAACTCTAATTTGTTGCAGAAAATGACAAGTGCGGAAGAATCCAAATGGTGAAGATACATTGTAGAAATTTGGGATTACTCAGCGATTGGACTTCTTGTATTTCATAAGGCATCGAACGGCTTGATCAGTTATGTAAATGGACCATCAGGCATATGAACAGGTAAAGGGTTTAAGGACAAATATGTATAAAAGGATGTACCCAATGAATGGATGGTTGTGCTCTCTTCAGATAGAGAACTAGTGCATGGATCATCATTGAATTGGATATTTCTGAATGATAGAGGACTCTGAGCTCTTTCAAGAATATCCAGAACAGAGATGATGAGGGAAACCAAGATGCATAATCAAATTCAAGAGAAGATTTGAACATAGTTGGTTTGAATTGTTATATCTATTTTTCTAAATATTGTACTATACATGTTTTAAGTATGAGAAACAAGGGTGGCAGGGTGGTTCTAGGAAAAACATGTTGTCTTCTCTATACAAGTTGAATCCTATACAAGCAGAAGTTGATGCTTTCACTCAGCTGTAGCTGGAGAATGCTATTTTAGTGGGTGCTAGAAAACATGAGGGTTGGTTCTCTCTACAAGAAGGATTTTCTAAAATAGAGGTCGCAACCTCTTTTGAGTAGGTTCTCAAATAAAAATGAATGTTTGTATGTCTCTATCATGCATGTGTAATTGATAATATTCATCTCTTCTGCTATACTTGTTGCATTATCATAACTATAAATATGTAATCAGTAATAAGGTTTTATTTTTTTTTAAATTGTTTAAGCTTTACAAATAACTGATTCACCCCCCCCCTCAATTATTTGAGTAATTTCAATAATTGGTATCAGAGCAGGTTCCTTTTGTCTAAAGGTGCATCTGAAAGCTTAAACATGACAAGTTATGAAGGGACATCATCCAATAAGGTTCCTCTGTTTGATGGAACAAACTTTTCCTTTTGGAAGGTTAGAATGAGAACCTATATAATGTCCTCGGGAGTTGATGTCTGGGATGTAGTAGAGACTGGCTATGTAAATCTAGTTGTACTAGCCTCGAGAGATGGCAAGCTAGAATTTAGTTTCAATGCAAAGACAATGAATGCTATTCTTAGTGGTCTTATAGAGGATGAGTTTATTAAAGTAATGCATATTGATTCTATGAAACAAATGTGGGATAAGCTTGTAAACAATTATGAAGTAAATGAGAAATTAAAGGATGTCAAACTGTCGATATATAGAATAAAATTTGAATAGATAAAAATGATTGGGGATGATATAATCAGTAAATATTTCCTAAGAATAAAAGAGTCTGTGAATGCCATGAAGGGTCTTGGTGAAAAGTTTGATGAAGATTTCTTACTATTCAGAAAAATTTAAGATCTTAGCCTGAGATATTTAATCCCAATGTCTCAGCAATAAAAGAATTGAGTTATCTAAAAACTCTTCCCATTGATCAACTCCTAGGTATTCTGACAACCTATGAAATGAGGATTGGTAAAGAAAAATCCACTGCTTGAGAAGCTTCTTTTAAAGTAGATAAACATACTGATTTTGAAATGGATGTGGCTGAGGAAACATTTGTAACGAGGATGAAGAAAGGTTCAGGTAAATACAAAGGAAATATTCCCTTTAAATGTTTTAAATGTGGTAAAAGAGGTCATTTTTCATATAAATTCCCCCACAAGAATAAGAGGCAGAATTTTGATGATGATGAAAAGCGTATATTCAATAAATACAATAAAGAGGCTAAGTAGAAAAATAAAATCATATGTGTAACTGATGTTGATTATTCATAAGTGACAGACAATGATACGTCTGATGAAGATGAAGTGAATAACTTCATGCTTATGGCCATATACGACTTTGGAAATGAATGTACATGGAGTGACCTAAATGAGGAGGAAGCCATGGTTGACATGGAAGGTGAACTAATCGGTGCTCTGGAGGAAATTGTCAGACTCATATTAAAGAAAAGGAAACAGAAACAATTAATGTTGCAGTATAAAGAGAATGTAAAAGAACCAATTAAATATATTTCCTTTTAAAATTGGAACTAGAAGAAGAAAAGAAAATAGAAGAACATCTTAAACAACAATTAACATAAGGGAAAAGGAGATGTGAATATTTGGAAGAAGAATTAGAATTGGAAAAATTTCAAACTCTATACCACCAGAACCTGTCAAGTATCAAAGCCTTAGAAGAATTGAACACCTTTCTCAGCAATAAAAGATCCATAGATCTTGGCTATGAAAAAGGTTCATGCAGCAATAAGTCAGAATGTGAAGATACTTTGCAAACAAAAGGAAATGATGCAATTACTAGAATAAAAAATTCAGATCAGATAGCTCAGAAACATAGTCAATGAAAGGAAAGACCTCCAAGATTCAGGTACCAAATTTTTTTCCATGGTTACTGTTATTGTTGCTCTAATTTTGGTCACAAAGTTGCAAACTGTGCATTTAATTTTAGAAATAAACAATCAAAGAATAGTCAATTCTTACAACATAGAACAAGACAATAATCAAGCAAATAAGAACAACATGTACAACTTAGTTCACAACTAGGAGAATAGCTCAAAATAAAAATAACAATTCTTTTGACCTATTGTACAATGAGCCAGAATGTTATGTATGTCGTAACTTTGGACACAAGGCTTCAAACTGTCATCTGAAGGATTACAAAATAGAAATGAGAATGAATTACTTTGCTGAATGTAGTAAAGTATGGAAGAAGAAACAAATTAACAAATGTGGCCTATTCCTTTCTGTTCAAAAGCAAAAAGACCCCTGGTATATTTACAGTGGATGTTCCAAACACACGAGTGGTGATAAAAGTAAGTTTTTGTCTCTAAGTGAAAATAAATCAAGAAATGTAACTTTTGGAAATGATGCTCCAGGGCAGATCAAATGAAAAGGAATGGTCAAGTTGAAAAATTGCAAAGGGAAATCCCAAGATGTGTTATTTGTAGATGGACTAAAACATAATCTTCTTAGTGTTAGTTAGGTTTGTGAAGAAGGATGTGAATTTTTATTCACTTATAAAGATTGCAAGATAAAGTGTATATCCTTAGGGAATTTGGTTGCAAAAGGTATAAGAACTGAGAACAATGTCTATGTCTTGAAATAAGAAAAAGAAGAATGCCATCTAAGCAAGTATGATGAAAGATGGACTTGGCATAAGAGACTTGGACATTTAAGCTTTGATCATATAATCAAACTTGTGAAAAATGGGGCAGCAAAATATAATCCAAAGATATCAAATACATATGACTCTATTTGTAAACCTTGTCAAATGGGAAAACTCACTCACACATAGTTTAAATCCAATAAATTTACATCAATAGATAAACCACTTTAGTTAGTACATATGGATCTGTGTGGACAATCAAGAAAAGAAGGAACAAGAGGAGAAAGATATTTTGTGTTCGTCATTGATGATTATTCTAGACTGACATGGGTTTCTTTTCTAAAAGAAAAATATGAGGCACTTGAAAAGTTCAAAATTTTTAAGTCCCCAACTGAGAATCAAACAAGAAAAATACTGAAGGCAATAAGATCTGATAGAGGAGGAGAGTTTTTTTAGAAGAATTCAAGGAGTTTTGTGATAAACATGGAATTAAGAGAGAATAAACTATTCCAAGGACCCCATGGTAGAATGGAGTTGTTGAGAGACATAATAGGTCAGCACAACAAATGGAAATATCAATGATGAATGGAAGGAATATTTCTCAGACATACTGGGTAGAGGCAATTCACACAGTTGTTCATATTATTAATAAATCTCACCTAAGGCCGAAAAGTGATAAGACTCCCTATGAAATATGGTTTGGAAGACCTGAATCTATCAAACACTTTAAAGTCTTTGGAAGTAAGTCTTATATCAAAACTAATGCTGAACATCTTGGGATGTATGATGACAAGGATGATTAAGGTATCTTCTTAGCATATGCTACAAACATTAAAGGGTACACTTGTTATAATTAGAGGGTGCATAAATTGGTTTACATTAAGATCAATGAAGGAATACCTATGAAAGCTATTCAAATAAGCAGTGTTGAACTAGCTATAGAAGATATAGTTGAACTTAAGGAAGAATAGATCCAAGAATCAGAACAAGAATATTCATAGTCAAATGATGAAAGTGTAAAAACTCAGACAAATTCAAGGAAAAATACATAAACAAAAGCACCTTCTATAATCATCCCGAAAGTCAGATAATTGGTGATAAGAATAAAGGAGTGCAGACAAGAAGAACGCTGATCAAAGCCTCAGAACAATCCCAGATTGTTTTCCTATCTATGATAGAACCTAATAATTTTGAAGAGGCCATCGAGGATGAAGATTGGGTTAAATACATGAATGAAGAGCTTGATTAAATTGAGAAAAATAACACTTGGGATTTGGTTCCTAGACCTAAAAATAAAAATGTAATAGGCTCAAAGTGGGTGTTTAAAAACAAGATGAATGAACAAGGAAAAATTGTGAGGAATAAAGCAAGATTGGTTTGTAAGGGGTATTCCTAAGTTGAGGGACAATATTTTGATGAAACTGTTGTAGCAGTGGCAATATTGGAAGCCATCAAAATGTTTCTTACCTATGCCACTCATAAGAAATTCAAAGTGTATCAGATCGATGTTAAGTCAACTTTTCTCAATAGATATCTGGAAGAAGAAGTTTATATAGAGTAACCTAAAGGTTTCCAACTGAAAGACAATCCTAACAATGCCTACAAACTAAAGAAGGACCTATATGAATTGAAATAAGCTCCAAGAGCCTGGTATCATAGACTAGATAAATATCTAAAGGGAAAAGGATTCAAGAAAGGTACTCTTGATAGTAACTTGTATATCAAATCTAAAGGTGATAATCTATTAGTAGTTTTAGCGTATGTGGATGGCATTGTATTTGGATGCACTAATGATTCTTCTATGCAGTAGTTTTATAATGCCATGCAATCTGAGTTTGATATGTCAATGATAGGAGAATTGTCATTCTTTCATGGTATTCACATTATCTAGAGTCCTAGAGGCTTATTTCTCTCCCAAGAGAAGTATTTGAAGGAGATGCTGAAGAAATTTCAGATGGAAGAATCATCACCTATTACTACACCTATGGTTTCTGGATAGAAACTTAGCAAGGATGATCCCTTACCTGATTTTGATCATAGAACATATCGTTCAATGATAGGAAGTCTCTTATACATCACATCATATTGTCCTAATATAATGAAAGCTATTGGAATGGTAGGAAGATTTTAGTCTGCTCTGAAGCAGAGTCATTTGGTGTCTCTGAAGAGGATATTTAAATGTTGGGAAAATTGTTTGGATGAAAGAAAGAGCACAAGTGGAGGTGAATTTTTCTTAGTTTATTATTTAGTTTCGTAGTTGAGTAGGAAGCAAGTCTCAATATATTTATCCACTACAGAAGATGAGTAAATTTTTCTTGCCACCTGATGTACACAAATTCTCTGGATGATTCAGACACTAGCATACCTAAAGGTAAAATATGTTGATCCCATTCCTATACATTGTGATAATACCAGTGCCATTAGTAGGTCCAAAAATTTAGTCCTACATTCCAATATTAAGAACATAACTATTAAGTATCACTTCTTAAGGGATCAGGTTACAAATAGATTAGTTCAATTGAATTTTATTCCTTCTACAAAATAGACTATTGATATCTTCACTAAACCCTTACCAAATATAGAGTTTGAATACCTACGCCAGAAGCTACATATCATATCTTATTCCAAATAACTTGTTCACTTTGATAGGGGGAGATGTACTATAGAGTATTCTTTGACATTGATTTCAAAGGGGGAGAAGTTGTTTGTCATAGATGATAAACAGATTGATGATTACTAGTACAACATGCATCCAGAAGTTGAAGATTTCCATCAATACCAAAGGGGAATATTGTTGGAGGTTTTTCGGTCATATGTAAATAGATCATAGTGTGATTTGGTTTTCATTGATGGAAATGTAGTTCCAAGAATATGATCCAGATAAGCATAGGATGAGTAGATAACTTAGAAGAATCCATTATGTGTGTAGAGATCCGACGGTTAGGAGTGATCTTGCATAAGAAATCAATGGTCAAAGAAAAGTTTGTAAGAAAATCTATTGAATACATCCGATGGTTAGGATTTATCCCGCACAAGAAATCAATGGTCAAGAGAAAATATGCAAAATTTTGAAAGGTAATCGAATGAATAGATCCAATAGTTAGGAGTGAACCCACACAATAAATCGACGGCACGGAATGAGTGTTGCAGTACGGGAGGGAAAAGGAAGAAATCCAAAAGTTCAAGAATAAGAAAAATTAGATTTCCGAAGTTGAAAAGTGAAAGAAGAAAGTAGGAGAATAGGAAAGGACTAACGATGGAAGTTAGGTTTTTTGATCCCAAAGTCCAAAAACCAGAAGTGAGGAAGGGTATAAGTGAGGAAGTGCAGAACTATGGAACTACGGAAATGTGGGAAGTCGAAGTTTGAAAGTCGGGGAAGTGATTTTCCCGGATTCCAATTTCCGCATGTGAAAAAGGTGAGTGCGAAAAGCCTACAGTGGAAGGGAGTGTGCAGAAAGAGGAAAGTACAGAACTAGAACCAGGAGTGCAGAAACTCTGATTTGTTGTAGAAAACGGCAAGTGTGGAAGAAGACAAATGGAAAAGATGTGTTGGAGAAATTAAGGATTACTTGACGATTGGACTTCTTATATGTCATAATTCATTGAACGGCTTGATCAATTATGGAAATGAACCATCAGGAATACAAACAAGTAAAGGGTTTAAGGACATAGATGTATAAAAGGATGTGTGTGATGAATGGATGGTTGTGCTCTCTGTACACAGAGAACTAGTGCATGGATAGTCGTCGAAGTGGATATTGTAGAATGACAGAGGACTCAGAGGTCTTTCAAGAATATCCAGAATAGAGATGATGAGGGGAACCAAGATGGATAAGAAAATTTAGGAGCATATATGAATAGAGTTGGTTTGAATTATTATATCTATTTTTCTAAATATTGTACTATACATGTTTGAAGTATGAGAAACAAGGGTGGTAGGGTCATGCTAGGAAAAACATGTTTTCTTGTTTTTACAAGTGGAAGTTGATGCTTTCACTCAGCTGTAGCTGGAGAATGTTATTTTAGTGGGTGCTATAAAAACATGAGGGTTGGTTCTCTCTACAAGAAGGATTTTGTAAAACAGAGGTTGCAACCTCTTTTGAGTTGGTGCTCAAATAAAAATGAATGTTTGTCTGTCTCTATCATGCATGTGTAATTGATAATCTTCCTCTCTTCTGTTATACTTGCTGCATTATCATAACTGTAAATCTGTAATCAGTAATAAGGGTTTAAATTTTGAAAAATTGTTTAAGCTTTGGAAATAACTGATTCATCCCCCCTCTCAGTTATTTGAGTAATTTCAACATATAATCCATTTAAACTTCTTGATTCAACCGTTGAATAAATCTCAACTATCTGTCGATAGGTTGTTCTACCCACTCGTTACATCCAAATATAGGAACTATCATCCCAATTTACAATTAGTCATTATTCCCAAAATAGACTATTAGTCTAACTACCTTTTACCAAAAACCTTATCGAAGTCCTTATTTTGACTTACTCTTCTCCTCTTTTGTCGCACCTTCTTCTATCATTTCCTTTTCTTGTCTTGCGACTAGAATCTTCATCTTTCTAATCAAAGATTAAGCTATCTTTTCTCAAGCCCAAAAGGCCCCCAACACTCACATGTGGCTCATCCAGAGCCACTTTAGTCTGAAAATATTGTGAGGGAGAGATTATTCTCAAAATCTTGAAAATGTTTTGCAACCTGTTTTTATTCTTGTCGCACCTCCTCGTGTACCTTCTTCAATTGTTCCACAAATTTAGAACTTATATGTTCCAAATTTTCCATTCTTGTTGAACCCAAAACTTGTTGAACCTTTTCATAAATAGGTTGAATGATACCTATGACCTATTACGCTTCCTCCTACAACTCTATGACATGATATGTTCTTTGTTTTTATTATGTTCACAATATGGCTACTTGTTGTTGTAATATCTTAAGGTCAACAACCTTGCTCATATTTTCCATTGCTATCAGCTTATTTAATTCATTCTTCAAACTGTTAAATGTTTATTCAGTAAGATGTGAATTCCTTGTTACCTTCTCTAGCTCAGTTTCATCTATTATGGCTTCCCATGACTGAGAAACCTCTTTGATTTATTTATTTGATGATATGAATTAGCTCAACAACCCACTCTCTCCTTCCTTTATTTCCTCTATTACAGTATGATGAATAGCATGCAGTAGATACATTGGTACAATGGAAAAATTAAAAGTGACATGACCAATATCCTTGATCATGGTGTTGTGTTCTTCGGCCTTTGAATGAGTTGAGCCTGAATTCACCTACTTTTTCTGTGTGGAGGTGTCAATTGTACTTCAAACGTTCCCTATTTATATGGGACCTATTGGTCTTGCGAATAGAATGGATATGGCTCTGGGTCAATCATTCCTTTGACTTCTTTTCCTGCGAAACAAAGTGTCTATAGTATATCTGTAATGCTAGAAACCAATTCAGTTTGTATTTCATCAACATCTTTATAGGTTTCATTGGATACTTCTTCCATTCTATTAGATATCAAATTTTAATCATCATTTGTAATGGCTGCAATTCTATATGATTTTTCATCCTTTCACTTTGTATGGCGCTTTTTGTATTTTTCATATCTTTTTCTTTCTTGCTTAGTTTTGGGTCTGTTGGAGTATCACTAGAATCTGTTTTACTGTCATATGGAGAAATTCTTGGGATGTATTCTCTTTGCAGATATCCTTGTTGATTTACATTCTTGTTTTCTGAGGCCCCATCCTTTTGTGGGTGGATTTCTATAGATATTTGATCATCTGTGACAGGTTGTTTCCATTCTTTAGGCCAGTTTTGAACGATTGCTTCAATTTCCTCAGTAGATAGTTGGAACTTCATAGCCAGCCTTTGGTTTTGTGGATCTTTTCATGGCTATAGGAATATATGATGAGCCCTGATCGAAAACATTATTATTTTTTGAAACCATTTGACAGTCTCCTTAGTAATTCTTGCATGTTATCGAATAACATGTCTTAGTGCCTCTCCTCATAAAAATAATTCAATATTTTTATATTTTTTTCCTTATGTATTCTAATTTTCATACTAGAGATTCTGGTATCGTGCTCCTTGGCATGGTGTAGGGACATCTACCCCTTGATAGTTATATGGATCTTCCCATGCGACAAATAAAATCAAAATTAAAATCCAAGAGTAGCTAAATGGATTACCATTTTCTTGCACATCCATGACATATTCTAATAGATAGTTCAATAAATAGGTCAAAAAGTTCATTTGGATTTCCGCAACACACTGCTCTACCACAACAAATATTCCAATGGTGCACTAGTTCGATCGCAACTCTGTCAATAGCTTCCTGGATAAAACTTTGGTGGTGAACTGAACGACAATTTCAAGAAAAACCTCTCTTACCCCTAGATATGTTATACTTCTCTTTCATCGTAATAGTAAGTGTTGTATCCTGGTATTTTCTAGAGAAGAAGGGTGTTCTTTTGACTCCTGCAAGCGGAAGTCATGTGATGGATTTATTAAGTCAACTTCGACAAATATTTTTTTGTCTAGCCATAGGATTCTTCCATGAAAGTAGACTAGCAGTTGCTTCATGCATGTATTCACTTCGGACGTGCGACCAAAGTGTGGTATATGCATCAATGAAAACAATATAGAAATATGTAATCCTATATCCCACTCCATTGGGACCACATAAATAGTTCCATCTGGTGTCTCTCTGATAGTAGTCATATACCACTTCATCTCAAGTTCAGGGAACTTGCATAGGTCGTGGTCAATGAACCCCATTTTCTTCAAATTTGGTAGTATTTTCATTGTCACACGGACTCCTTTTGGTATGGCCAACATTATGAGCTGATACTTGGCATTATTTCCAAGATAGACTTTTGGTTCCACATCTACTCTCAATGGAATATAGTCAGGAAACATGGATGTCGACCCACATACAGTTGCTTAAGCATCATTTCCAGAGTTTTCATTCTCTGTTTGTGACCAATCCCATGGACATACCATTTTTTCCTTGAAGTAATGGGTTTCCGAAACTATAAAATAACTTCTACAAATGGCATGGGTTATGCAATAGGTTCTGCAGTTCATGTCGATTGTGATACGACTTCTGTAGTTTCTTCCATTATATGTGTAGGTGAGGAAATATCCATGCCTTATTCTGGAATGGTGCTTGTGCTAGAAACAGAAATTACCACGCTCTGAAATAACAACTTTGGCTCAAATGGTTTCATATATACAATTAAACGCATGAAGTCAGTCAATTGGAAATGTCCAAACTTTGACGTGAATATGAATTATATGGATGCATACAAACTTGTTTTCTTGCACGATTCTACAATAAATGGAAAAAAGGTGGCGACAAATTGTGTGACATGGGGCAATATTTCTAACAATTTATATGAAATCACTAATCAAACCATCCCTTCATCTGTTAGTTCAATGGTAATTATTGTGCATTAATGGAATATCTCATAAAAAATCATGCCGTTGAAATATCCCGTTACCTTCCATTAACTGTTAGCTAGCTGTCTCTTATGACATAAATTTCCTTACGACAACAATTCTCTTGCGACAAACATTCTTTTCTTGCGACAAGAATGGATTCTTTGCCAATAATTCTTCTTTCATGAAATACATATAGTCTATGACAACCATTATTCTTTTTGTGATGGACATATAGTCTAAGAAAAAAATACCACACTTTGAAAAACAATGATAAACTTGTAATAAAAAATTCATAAAATTTCAATAAAACAATCATAATCATGTGAAAAAGTACTCAACTTGTGACTAAGTACTCATCTTGGGATAAAACATTAAACTTACGATTTTGTTTTTCACATACTTATCTTTTTTCAGTCAAGTGACATGCGACTATGCTGATAAGGGTGTAGCATATAGCTTTCATAATTGGTATGTACCTCCATTGATGATATGAATAATAGGATACGGTCCCAAAAAATGCGTTTGAATCTTTCGAGGATGCTTCAAAAATTTATTTTCGTATAGGAGAACAAGATCTATGACCTGAATCTGCTTACACTTAATATGATGGTCATTCCAAGATTTATGCCACTCCTTCTGGAACTCCTGATGATAGAAAACAACAAAGTGATCTTATTCTAATTGTATGATATGCAACGATATGTGTTCGAAACCACCAACATCTATCATATTTTTGATCACAACTCTCCTAAGGCTGGGTACAATATATTCCATCCACATGACAACCTATTTTCCATAAACCAATCTAAATGGAGTTTGTCCTGTCAAATTTGTGCAGGTTGTGTGATAAGCCAATAATACTGCAGGTATCTTATGATCCCTATAATCCCTCTAAAAATTACATATTTTTTTCAAGGAATTCTCCAAGATCTTATTGAATTCTTCAACAACACCATTTGCTTGTGGATATATGGTGTTGTTTTTCAGTGATGAATCTAAAATTCCTCAGTTAATTTTTCAATCAACTGATTCACAAAATGTGTTCCTTGATCACTTATCAAAATATTCAAGAATCCATATTGGTTTACTACATGGCCAAACAAGAATATCACAACACTCTCAGCAGTATAATCTCTTACTGGAACTGCTTCATCCCATCTCGTTAAGTAGTATGTCACGATGATTATATAATGTGTGCCTATTCTTTTTCCTGGTGGATTCATAGGACTCACAAAATGAACTTCACATTTATCAAATTCCCTACAAATTTACCTTTGGTACCATCATAATATCATCTTGTCATGATGGTTTTCTATTTCTTTGGAAGATATCATAGTTGCGAAAATAATATCTAGCGTCTGCATGTAGAGTAGGCCACCACAATCCTCTTGAAAAATATTATGCGTTGTCATTTTTCTTGCATAATTTCCTCCTTCGACACAAACATGTGTCTCATTCAAAACCATCACTTACTCATTTTTTAATAGACAATGGTCAAGGATTTCATCTGGTCCCATTTTATATAATTTCCCTGTAATCTGCTACAAATATGTGGGTTTCACAATTAATTATTGCTTTTGTGTTTTAATTAATTATTTTGGCACATATCCTATAGATAAGAGATGGAAAATATCTCTGTAGTGATCATCAAACACATTTACTACAAATAACTATGCATCAAGGAGATCGTCGTCATGACTAACTAGTTCTTCTCCACTTTCTAACTATGACAAATTGTCTGGTTTTAAATTAAGTGGACCTGAATTGGAAATAATTTCAAAGTCAAATTCTTGAAATAGGAGAAACCATTGACAAATATTCCCTCCCAACACTATATTATTGACCAATACTTCAATGCATAATTCTCTGTATACATATTGAAATGTCCTCCCAACAAATAATGTCAAAACTTTTGAAGAGCATATACCATAGAAAGTCCTTCTCTTTTTGTAGTAGTATAGTTTTTCTCTGCCATTTATAGTTTTCTACTAGCAAAGGAAATAGGGTGATCAATAACACCTTCTCTCGGTTGTGGATGTACAGTGTCGAGCGCGACTAATGATGCATCGACATGTATGCAATTCTTTCTTTTAGTATGGAAAGACCAATATGGGTGCTATAACCATCTTATTATTAAGAAAATCCAGACTCTCTTGTTATTGCTCACTCCATTGAAACTTGACATCTTTTTCAACAAATTTTCTATAGGACCTGTAACTTCTGCATATACTCTCATAAAATTTCTATATTACCTGATATGTCCTAGAGTAGTTCTTAATTGTTTTACTATCGAGGGTGGTGGTAGGTCAACAATAATCACAATTTTGGAAAGGTGCACCAATATTCCATTTCAAAAAACCACATAGACCAAAAAAATTCCAAAAGGGGCACAATAAATGCACTTATTTAATTTAAGGGAAATCAGGAACTATCAACACCATTCCAACATCATTCTGAGGCTCTCAATATGATATTTTATTAATCCGTAGAATTCCCATTCTTCAAAGTATACTTCAATAAATTTGTGGATGAAATATTTAAAAGTATCTACGACTATTCTTGAAAAAAATAGAAAGAGAATTCTTGAGTCCAAATGGAATTACCGTATACTAGAAGCATACCCATTCTATCACAAATTCCATTTTGTATTGATCTTCCTTCACAATCCTTATCTGATGGTAGCAAAAGAATCCATTAGTAAATGAATATACTTCTTAGCCTCTGGTGATCTCCAATACTTCATATGTAAATGGGGTCAGAAATGAATCATGCAGGAAGGCTTCATTCAGATTTCTCAGGTCGACATAGATAAAGACTTTGCCATTTTTATTGCCTTGGACCACCGTAGGGATAATCCATTCATATTCCTCGAGAGGTTCTATGATACCTATGTCAAGCATTTTATCTAACTCTATATTGAATTTTTATTTATACCTCATATTAAGTCGATATGGTCTTTTATTAATAGGTTTTGTGTTAGGCTTCAAGTGAATCATCATTTCTTTAAGATCTCCAACAATTCCCTTCATTTTTGAAAATTTAGTAAGGAACAAGTATTGGAATTCATGCAATAGTTCTGTAATATTCCCTATTGTCTCATCATCCCAGTAGTCTCCAATATTAGCAAACTTTGAGTTTTCTAGAGAACCAATATTCACTTTCTTTATTTTCAGAGGATTCAAAAACTTGTCTCTTCACACACCTAACCCTTCCACCGCACAAGTACCTTCTGAATAAGAAATATTTATGTTGCATGGACCATCATCGTTAGGTTCACCTATTAAATTGTAACATTCCATCCAATTCTGAACTGGTGCAGTGCTCTGGTGAAAACTTGACATCGATAGAGGGTTGTCCTCAAATATTTTATTTCTGATGACTTGTAAAGCAACATTAATTGATGAATTATCATCAACAAATTCAAATGTATGTGTGAAACTAGAAAATAGATATTCCCATTCAATTGTTCCTTATCATAGCTGAACTGACGTATACCATTTTCTCGGTATCCAAGGTGTGGATGAACTAATAAACTTGTTATCACTCATAATTTATCATTTGGTTGTTGAAGGATAGTTCCAAGGTAACCTTATAAACCAATATTTAGGAGGAAAGTTGGCTTCTTTCCTACTAGAGAGGGATCTCTCGATAAGTAAATACAAAGGCCAGATATATTTTTAAAGAAATTTTTTTAATGTCTCTAATGGATAAAATAGGTGGGTATCATTCGTCATGGATTCAAAATCACAAATTACAATACATGACAGTTCTTTGAAATGAAATCAACTTTCCATATTCATCCAAAAAGGAGGAATGCCTTTTTGAAATGATTCTACAAACAATCCTTCTAAAATATTTCACTTGTTGCAACATTTGATCTACCTTTTATTGGACACTCTCAACGTGATTATGCTTTCCAATAACCTTTTTGTCCCAAGTTATTACTGTAATCATGTATTTCATTCCTGTTGTTCACAAGTCCTCTTTAGACAAAGTATTGAGAAAGTTTATAGTGTTTCTAGCTGTATCTGTTGGTTTTGTATCCAAAGTTTCCTTTACAGTTGTACAACTTTTTCTTACCACATTAATTATCATATATTTATTTTTGATATAATTCAGATAGGGTCTCAATTTTTTTCCTCTGTAATAATCATATCCCAATGAATATGTCTGGCACCTTCTACAGGAAACTGTCTTGGTAGTTTTTCTGTTAATTTATCATTCCTATCCAACAACTCCTTGTTCTTATTTTCAAACAATTTTCTTTCTTCTACCTTTTTCCTAATTATTTCAACCAACTTTTTATTTTATGTTTTAATATTCTTTATCTCTTCATCTCTCATGTTGAATCGTGACATAGCTTGGACAATGGCTTCAGTATTTGCTTCTATGCTTTGATGACCTGTTTCCTTTAGCTTATATTTTTGTTTCTCCTCTCTCTCCTTCTCCAAAACTAATTAATTTTCATTCAAAACATTAATTTTAGAAAATAAGGAAAAAAATTTCCTTTTCCCATTGGCTCTGTTCTCCAGTAAGCTTATGCAATTTAGCCTTACAATCATCCAGTTCTTGGGACAATGATTCGTTTTCCTTCTCTAACTATGTTAACTTGGAGGATTAAACCAACTAAGTGGTTTCTATTTTTAATTTCTTTTTCAATAATTGGATAGTTCTCTCCTTCTCAACTAATATTTTCTTTGTATCTTGTCGTATATATGGTTCATTATCAATAGCTAGACACTCTGCCTCAAGTTTCTTAATTTGTTGTTGGTGTATTTTATTTCCACCTTCTTTTGATTTAATAGGATTTCTATACTGGACACTATAGACTATAATTTTGAGACTTTCAATGTGGATTTCATCATATCAGTATAAATAGCTTCCCCATTTTTCTTGCGTAAATGAATTTTTTTAGGCACCGAGATATTTTGCAAATTAAGCCTCAATTCTGCAACTTTGTTTTGAGTAGATACTACTAAATTCAGTGTATTTCTTACATGATCCTTCACATTGACCTATGAAACCTCCTTATCTAAAATATTCCTTACTTCGGAATAAAGATTTATTTTTATTTTTTTTCTGAAGAAACAATATTGTACTATCCATATGTACAATATAAATCACTTCTTGACCTGAATTTATCACTGGATCCACCCTCTTGTGTCTTTGAAAAACTATATTCCTCAATCTCAAAATATGGGTCTTGGAGTTTTTCTTTCATTTTCTTACTTCCAACCTCCACTATCTCTTTCTATGAATCTCTCTTTTGTCTCTTTGATGCTTCTTAATATTACTCTTCAACTTCAATAGCTTCTAAAAATCTTCTCGTACCAATTATTTCAATCTTACTAGGAGTTGGTATGATCATTGTTGTTGTTTTCATTGTAGTAGAAGGATTTTCTTGAAAACCTATTGAATCCTCCATATCTAACTTGTGCTCCATCAATTTAGCTCTATTAGCTAATCCTTCTATCTCATGATGCTTAAATTCCTTGTTTTTATTTATTTGTCTCTTGTGAGAAATGATATGACATGGATTATAATTGTTTTTAGTGGATTTAATGAAATTCATATCCTACAATAGGCCTTCAACTATTGGGAGAGAAACCTTTTTTTTATGATGAATGGACCTACCTTCAAACCAAACTTGATTTCATAAGCCTTTATGGACTTTAGGAAGTGATGATTTTCTATAATAAGTTTATGTCTGATGAATTCTAGAGCAAAAATACTGGGTGTCAAAAATGCGAGAAGAATATATGGCTCATGAACAAAACCATACACTATGATAATTGTATGTTCCTTCAGCAAGATACAATCTCCAAATCTTTTGTATGGTTGAACTGTAACATTACCTCCATCTCAGGAAGAACTTTGGGAAACCTGTTCTGGAATATTACTTTGTATATTTTTTTCCATCATGATATTCATATAATTAAAAGTGTTGGTATTGATTTATAAAGTAAACAATATTTCTCGGAACTGCAAGTTTTCCTCATTGAAAAATAGAAACATCCTGACCAAATAAGACTGGAACCTGAAATCTCTCGCTGTGTGGAAATTCACAAGTTGTGAATGAATATTCTCAGCTAGGAACTCATCAAATTTAAGGCAAGGTAACTAACTTGACTATGATTCAGACTGACACATGCCCAACCTAAACAATAGACTCAACATGATATCTGGGACAAATTTATCAGTATCCAATCATAAAAACTGATTGGACAAGGAAATGACCCATTTATATTCTTCATTGAACATTTTAATGTCCAATGGAAAATATTCATTTTCAATAGAAGCATCAGGTTTAAATCTTCTGGATTAAAAAACTTGTTTCTGTTCATCCACAACATAAGCCTTTCTGGACATTAGGAAGTGATGATTTTATATAATAAGTTTATGTCTGATTAATTCCAAAGAAAAAATACTTGTTGTCAAAAATGCAAGAAGAATATATGGCTCATGAACAAAACCATAAACTATGATAATTGCATGTTTCTTCAGCAAGAAACAATCTCCAACTCTTTTGTATGGTTGAACTATAACATTTCCTCCATGTCAGGAAGAACTTTGGGAAACATGTTCTAGAATATTACTCTGTATATTTTTTCCATCATGAGATTTATATAATTAAAAGTGTTGGTATTTATTTCTAAAGTAAACAATATCTCTTGGAACTGCAATTTTTCCTTATTGAAAATAAGAAACATCCTGACCAGATAAGACTGGAACCTGAAATCTCTCACTATGTGGAAATTCACAAGCTGCGAATGAATATTCTCAGCTAGGAACTCATCAAATTTAAGGCAAGGTAACTAACTTGACTCTGATTCAGAGTGACACATTCCCAACCTAAACAATAGACTCAACGTGATATCTGGGAAAAATTTATCAGTATCCAATCATAAAAACTAAATGGACAAGGAAATGACCCATTATATTCTTCATTGAACATTTTAATGTCCAAGGGAAAATATTCATTTTCACTAGAAGTATCAGGTTTAAATCTTCTGGAGTAAAAAACTTGTTTTTGTTCATCCGCAACATAAGCCTTTCTGGACCTTAGGAAGTGATGATTTTCTATAATAAGTTTATGTCTGATGAATTCCAGAGCAAAAATACTAGGTGTCAAAAATTCAAGAAGAATATATGGCTCATGAACAAAACCATAAACTATGATAGTTGTATGTTCCTTCAGAAAGAAACAATCTCCAACTCTTTTGTATGGTTGAACTGTAACATTTCCTCCATCTCAGGAAGAACTTTGGGAAACCTATTCTGGGATATGAATCTGTATATTTTTTCCATCATGATATTCATATAATTAAAAGTGTTGGCATTGATTTCTAAAGTAAACAATATCTCTCGGAATTGCAAGTTTTCCTCATTGAGAAATAAAAACATCTTGACCAGATAAGACTGGAACCTGAAATCTCTTGTTGTGTGGAAATTCACAAGTTCCGAATGAATATTCTCATTTAGGAGCTCATCAAATTTAAGGCAAGGTAACTAACTTGACTCTGATTTAGACTGACACATGCCCAACCTAAAAAATAGACTCAACAGGATATCTGGGACAAATTTATCAGTATCCAACCATAAAAACTGATTGGACAAGGAAATGACCCATTGATATTCTTCAATGAAAATTTTAATGTCCAAGGGAAAATATTCATTTTCAATAGAAGAATCAGGTTTAAATATTCTAGAGTAAAAAACTTGTTTTTGTTCATCCGCAACATGTCTAAATTGTTCAATTAAACTTTCTTCAATGAAATATTCCTAGTTCATGGTGAATGACTAGGGTACAACAAGGTAATATCTAATAACTAAGGCATTAATGGGAGAAAGAATATTAGACCTGTTAACCCAAAAAATACCCCAATGAGCTCTACATGACCTACACCACCCAAAGACATCCATGCACGACCGTCATTTGACCCCCACACCCTCAAAAAGTCTCAAAAATATGAAAAAGGGCTTAAAAACCCCTAAAAAGAGACAAAATAGCTCTCATAGGGGATAAAACCTCCAAAAGGGGGCTAAAACCCCTCAAAGGATCTTAAAACCCCCAAAGGAGCTAATACATGGGAGAAAGGGGCTAAAGCCCTAACCAAGGGCTTAAAACCCTAAAAAATATCAAGAAAAATTATAAATAGAGGGGTGGGGGTCACTTTCAAATCACTTCTCATTTCCCTATCATTATGCTGCCCATGTGAGTGCCTTGAAACCATTTGCCTCTCAATCCATTCACCCTTCCTCTCCTCCATTCCTCCATTGAACCAAAGCTCCCATTCCAAAGAGAGGTGCTCCCCCAAGCTAGGTCATGGTGGCCCATTTCCACCCAGAGAAGGTATAAGTTTTGTTTAATGTCATTTTTATTATAGTTTTCTAACATAGTTTTCTTGCAGGTTTATTTCTCATACTTTAGTTGCACGTTTCCATTGATGTCTTGCAGCTCCTTTGTTTGCTAATAGTTTTATGTAGGGTTTTACAGTTAGGCCCTAACCTTGTTTGTAGGGTTTCCTTTATTTTTCATTCTATCCTCACGGGAACCCTAACCTTCCTTCCTATAGATGGAAGGAAGCTGTTCCTACTTGTCGCAAGGAAAAAATTCCTACTACAGAACTAGCGACCATACCAGGTCGATCCCATAGCATCCCTGGATTTAATTTATGTATTTCAGTTTTTATTTTCCCTAGTTTAGTTTTATTTCAAATATAGATTAAACCTGTCCTTTTATGCTTTTTAATTCATAGCTGAGCCTCCTTAATGCCAAACCGAGCCCATTCGACCATGGTACAGGTTACTTTCGGTCGGTCCTGGTTCAAGATAATAAAAAAAACATCTTTCAGACCAGGTTGATCTTATTGAGCTGAAAGGTGCAACCAGTTCACTCCTTCAGGACCAAAAGGTGAGACTTCATCCTAGAAAAGAAGATCTCTCTTGTCTGCAGTCTCTGAGCGACCCCCTTTCCATATTTGGGGAAAATATGGCGACTCCCTCGCCACATTTGCCCTGAAAAGAGCGATCTATATCTCAGATTCATTTTTTTCAAGTTATCTGGACTGTCAGTGCGGCTCAGCTGCCTCTATCCAACCATCTGTCTTTATTTAATTTCAGTTTGTAAATCACTGTTAAATTAAATGGTTAATTGGTTACAAAATATGATTAAATCTTAGATAAAATTACAATAGGTTTCAATTCTTAATTTGAAATTAATATCTTGCCTAGCCCTTCCTCCTCTACCCAGTCATCACCCTTCAGGGTATTCTGGGATAAGATGAAGCATGAAGCTTGTATAGTAATAGGCACTTCACCTGCCATTTTTTAAAACCACTAAAAACGGGTGACTTGGAAGGTAGAGGGGGTGGTAGGCCCAAGGAGCCTCATGGTGTTCGAGTCCTCCCTATTGACCGACCTTGCACTTGGAGGGTGACCTGAGGATCTACGGATGGGCTTAGTCCCATTCTGTTGAGAACCCAATGGCCTTTCCTGGTTGAAGAGAAATACAGGTGTAATGCAGCCACGTAGTCAAGCTATCATAGTTCAGATTCAGGTATGGAATATGTTTAAATTTCTATTTATAACTTACTGCTTTCATGAAAAATTTATTCATGTTATGAACTTTGTGGAATATTCATAAACCATACAAGCAACCACTAATTATAATAGAAAGACAAAGGACATACACACAAACAATACCACATAAAACAACCAAAATCAGTTCATGACGCTGAACTAGCCATTAAAATTTATAATTTACATTAATTCAAATACTCGCAGTCCTTGAGGACATAAGTCCCTAAATGCCTTAACTGTGAGAAGTACTTGTGCTCATCCCAAAAACTCATTATGAGGAGTACCAAGGGAACCCCAAAGTAGTTGGTCGTTGAGAGGAATTGCCAAGGGAAACAAGCAATGACCCCCATCGATTGACTAGCACTCCTATGAGAAAAAATATAAGCACTATCTCCTAGCAGTCTTGATGGTCAAGTGACAACCTGAAAGACAATAGGAAGCCATTGAAACTTGGGTCCTGAATGTCACCACCTAATTTCACCACTTGACATACCAACCAGACACAATTGATCCCCCACACTCTTCGTCATGCCTGAGAGGCAATCCCCCACAGTTTGGGTCCTTGAACCAACACCATCGAGACCATTCTCAATGACCTTCTACACCATGAGAAGGCCACACGGCCTCTGATTCAAACTCAAAATCATACCATTCTGAACCAGATCTACATACTGCACCATCTAGCCCCATGGCTGGTGCAAACTCGGATCCATTTTCTGGCTAAGTGATTGGTAGTGAACACATATCTATACCCCACACCACCACCAACACCCCTGATGGTGGCCCTAGAATTTTCATGCAAACCATCATAAGTCATCTACCACCACCCATGCTGACCAGTCAAACTGTCCCACCTATTATTCCTGGGGGCAGTGTCCCATCCACTCACATTGTCCCACTTGGCATGCATGGGGGCAATATCCCTTCCACCTACGCTACCTATCTTGTCATACATGGGGGTAGTGGCCCTTCCACTCACATAGTTATGTTTACCACACCTGGGGGAAGTGGCCCATCCACAACTGTGCCACGAGTACCCCCAATCATCAAGGTGCATCATGTCCCTACAAACCCACCACCATTTCTGCCCAATCACACATCAACCTTGGGTCAAACATTCCTTTCATGGCATGAATCAACCTTCATGACTTGGCTCGGTTAACAAATGACCCTATCTGCCATCAAACCTTTTGGCCTCCCATGCCAACCAAACTCCCCTCATACATTCCCAAGTTTGAAGGGAAGGCAGGGGAGTGCCCCCAAAACAATATCATGACATTTCACCTATGGTGCTCATTAAATAGCATCATAGATGATTCAATTAAACTCAGATTGTTCCAACGCACCCTCATAGGTGCTGCAGCTAAGTGGTACATTGAGCTACCACAATCCAAGTACCTAGATTTTAACTCCTTGGATTTCATGTTCCTGCAATATTTCCAAATCCCCATTAGATACGATGAAGGGGTGGAGATCTTGCTATCTTTCCACCAAAATACTACGACCCACATAACCGACCACATCCACGAGTGGCGGCAACATTGTAGTTTGTGCAAGATTCAACTTGATGACATGATCTTCCTAGATTGGTTCCTAAAAACTTTTCTACCACCTATAGAAAAGGATGTCTCATCTGAACATCCCCAATCCAAAGAGAAGGCCATATTGAAAGCCCAGCAGCTTGATCTGATCTACGCACAGTCTAGATACCTTTACACTGTCATTCCAGATGCTCCCCATGCAGGCTCCTCCTATCGGGATGCACCGAGGGCATCCCATACCGTAGATGTCATCATTAGTTCTATCTCCCACCAACCACAACATCGTCTGACACCACCTACAATACCACCACAACCAACCAACACCCCCATTTTTTCCTACCAAAACCAAACTCTGGACTATGCAAGAATGATGTCCCAGTCCAGAGCTACCACTTATGCACAACCTGGACCACTGCAGTAGGCCCAAGAATTATCTTGGAAAGCACAAAAATATGTGGGACAAATTCCCACATTTGTGGCACCTGCACCCCCCCAAGTCTACTATGCACCACCTGTGCAAGCTGGTCAAGCCCCCACCCCCACTTCACCAGCACCTTTAGGAAAAGTGTTTGCACAACAAAACCGTCCCAACCATCCAGCCCCCAATAACCAACAAGGGCAAGCCAAAAATAACTGAGCCCAAAACCAAGGAAACAATCAACCACATGGAGGTGGTCAACAACCAAACCCTCACAACAATGTTGGGGAAAACTGGCCAGCACAAAATCCTCATCAACCAAACACACCTAGATGCAACACTCCATTGCACACAAATCATCCATGCAAGTTGTGTGAGGTCTATGGGCACTATACACATGAATTCTATTTTATGGGTCACGCTAAGCAGGCCATTCAGAATGAGGTTCAACATGCTACCAATATGGAAGCCCCAGCTCAAACCAACCTGGCACCACTAGGGCCTCCACCTATGGTCCTCCAAAACCCATTTCCAGTCCAAGGACTGGTAGCAATGATACCTACTCTCCAACCCAATACCAATGCCCCAGGGGCACCTTCGATAGCAGAAACAGGTGTTCACCACTTGCTAGCCATGACAACTAAAGAGGTCAATTTACAGACCAGGAAAAATTAGTATGAAAATAACACCAAACCTGCTAATACATCAATGGAATCTACATCCAAAACAACCAATTCAACTCTTCATCTACCCCCTTTTCCTCCATGCCCCCCCATACGGTGGGTTTCCAACAACGTCATGGCTAGAGCTACTGTAAGCTACAACATTGTGTATGATTTGGCCCAAACACCTATGACCATGTCCACTCTTGAGGTGCTCAAAACTTTCCCAACACAATGAAAGGCCTTACTAGCCACCCTTAGTGCTGTAGACCCCTTCGACTCCAAGTTGATCATATTCGACACAGAGAATGGAGAACCACTGATGCCATCAACCATTACCTTCCAAATCCCAGTTTCCATCGAGAATTTGGTCATGCACCGATGCATAGTGGACGAGGGGGAATCCATGTGCATTATGTCTACCTTAGTCTGGTAGAAGCTTGGATCCCCAATTCTGCAACCATCTTCCACTACTCTATGGGCTTATGATGGCCACCCCACTAAATCCCAAGGAATCCTCCCTCATGTCCCCATCACATTAGCTGAGAAAACAATACTGATTGACATAGAGGTTGTCAATGGTCAGTTGGAATATAACCTTCTCCTAAGAAGAAGTTATATGTACACCATGAGAGCCGTAGCATCAACTATTTTTCGTCTCATGATGTTCCCCACTAAGGGAAAATCCTGATAGTTGACCAACTGACTTATCATAATCCGCAAGGGCTAATGACACCTGCCTTATCCCTATGATCAACACCATTGATCTGCAAGGGCTAATCACACCTTCCAGTGTTATTCCTGTGGCCAACACCATGGTTGAAAACATACCAGCCTCCCCATTATTGAATGTGGGCCTTGAGTTGTTTGTCGATACCACCATGACAGCTTCTTTCCCCTTAGTGTCACCAACACTGACACAAAATGAGACTGCAGATTTGTGCATGCTCTCATCTAGCATTGTTGCACCCAAACATCAACCACAGCTGCAACCCCAACCGCAACCACAGTAGCATCTGTAGCCGCAACACCATCAGCAGCCGCAACATCATCAACAGCTGCAGCAACATCAGTAGCCGCAGCATCATCTGCAGCCAAAACATTATGTGCAGCCACCACCACAACCTCATCCCCACATCCAACCATTAAGGATTTATCTGGGCTCCTCCCCAGTCCACACAATTCCCTTCCTCTTTCCCCCGCTTGGTGTCATGAGTAAGCCAGTAATGGCTACCTTAAACTTACCCAATTTTACATTGGGAATTCCCATGTGGTACCTTGATCCACCCACCCAACTGCGAATTCCCCAGGTAATCTTAACCCCTGTGAAACCCATTGCGGTTGAATATCATCCTCCACTCGGCCCACAAAAACCAACCACCGCACCTGCACCGCCCCACCCAAAAAGGGCCAGGGGAAAAAATGCAAAAGCTACCATTGAACCTCGACAGATCCTAGCTTACACCAATGACGAAGAACAGGGCCATCCAACTCAGAACATCCCTAAGATTCCCATAATGCGTGCACATTTGGATGCCATGGATACAATGGAAAACATCCCCATGGTTGAGCTTCCAAGCGAGCCAATAGTGAGAAACAAGTCATTGAGAACAAACCATGCTTGCGCCATATATGGATTGTATGGACATTATTCTCACCACTGCCAAGACTTTTCTGAGTTTCAAACAGCTCTAGCCAACCTTCGACAACATTCCCTTGAATATGAGATCACTCTAATCAAAGAATTCCATCCCCCACCTCCTTCTTCAGACACCATGTCCATTTACATGATGTCCAGTTCTATAGACCCTCTTGTCTCCACCATCACCGATGGTCCATTAGAACTATCTCTTCATTTCTTCTGCAATGATGAGGAGATACTTGAAGCCTTAACCACCCTGGAATACCCATGGGACGACATGCACCATCGCTCATTCTTCCTCCCCGAAGAGCTTGTGTTGTAGTCTAACCAGCCTTTCGTGGAATCCAAAGATTTCATTCATGGGAAAGTTTACTGGTTCAAAAATCCCATTAAGGCACCAAATGCATTCTAAGAAGGGAATATGGCCAACATCTTTCCAACCATCAAAATCAACATCTCAACCAATCCTGAGATTACTGAAGAAATCATGCTGGGGGAATCTTGCTCCTCAGAAGAAGTTGCTACCTACAAAGCTCTCTTCCAAGAATTCCGCGACATCTTTGCCTGGTCCTACACTGAAATGCCCTAGTTGGATCCATCTATTGTAGAGCACCACATCGACACATGGCCCGATGTATCCCCCGTGCACCAAAATCAGCGACCCATCCATCCCTCCAAAGTTGCCACGGTGAAAGCTGAAATAGAGAAGTTTTGCACAACAGGCTTCATTTACCCCATTACGTACACCACTTGGGTTTCAAATCATGTTCCCATGAATAAAAAATATGGTACCATCCACGTTTGTACAAACTTCCATGATCTATTTGGGGTGTGTCCCATAGACAACTTCCCAACACCCTTCATCGATCAGATTATCGATGCATGCGTTGGACATTAGGTCTTTTCCTTCATGGACGGATTTTTCAGATATAACAAAATCCAGATCCAGAAAGAAGATCGTTACAAGACTACATTCACAACCCCGTGGGGCACATTCTCCTATCAAGTAACTCCCTTTGGTCTAAAGAATGTTAGAGCCACCTTCCAGCGTGCCATGACACACTGTTTCCGCGACCTCATCCACATCATGTTGGTCTATCTTGACAACCTCATTGCACGGTCATGAAAGCAAGCACAACAGGTATACGACTTGCGGCAAGCCTTCCTACGATTTCCCAAGTACAAAATCCACTTGAACCCTTTCAAGTGTGTTTTCTATGTCCCAACGGGCTGTCTCCTAGGGTTCATCATGTCACACAAAGGAATGACCACTGATTCCCTGAAATTCCAAACCACTTTCCCTCTAACGTCACCTCTTTAAGTGACCGTAGTTCATCTTGTAATATAGTCTTGTCCCTTTTTGTTTTACACTTTTTTAAAGTGAGTCTTATGTATTTTTTCCCTTCATTTCTCTAGATGGATCCTACCTCGAATCGGTACATTGGATTTGCTAATGGAGCAAGCATATGGTCTCCAAACCTCACCTCGGCTGCATGGGTCATCTACTCCCCTTCGCACGAGTTGATCCATATCGATGGAATATGTGTGGGAAGTGCGACCAACAACCAGGCTGAATATGATGGTGGCAATGGCCTCTTGGCCACCGCTCTCCAGTTGGGAATTTTCCATCTCGGTGTCTTCTTAGACTCCCAGCTACTTGTCTCCTAGTTGAAAAGCTACTACTGGGTACATGATCCCTGCCTCTTTAGAAAATTCTTGCGCACTAAACAGATGGTTAGAACATTTGAATCCATCACATTCACACATGTTCCCAAAAACCTCAATAGTGTAGCAGATCAAATGGCTAATGACATTCTAAATCGGCACATTCATAATCGCATATAGGAAACATACAAACACAACATCATGCATAATCATATATAAAACATACACACACATGTAAAAATACACCACATAGGCATTGCATTTCATATCATCATAAAAATACTTACATATAAAACCATAAAAAGTGCATCCACATACATCATATATATATATATATAGATAGATAGATAGATAAATTGCATGTCCAAAATATGTTTAGTACAAAATGAGAAGCCACATATGCTTTCTTAGCTAGATATACATAGCGATGCAAAAAATCCTAAGTGCACCAACGCACTAGAGGCAGCCCCACTAGCTGCTAGTCTGACTCAGAATCATCCTCAAAATCTAAATCAATATCATCATCTTCTTCTTCCTCAGAAGACTCATCTTCCTCTGTAGGAAGATCCCCTCACGCCTCCCTACTAAAGTAATCACAGGCTACGGTGATCCTCCTCATCACAAACGTCCACTCTAGAGGCACATTATGAATGGCAGTGATAAGCTCATTATACAAATGCTACCAACTATCATCAGAGATCCCCTCAGCTAGCCGCTCCAAGTGCAGCAAAATAGTCTCTACCTCACGTCGTCACCTGTGAGGGTTCCCCTCAGGGACCGTCGCCTTTTCAATAGCGACCACCTGCCTCTGATACTTGGGCAGTGGGCGGACACCAACATCTGCATACATAAACAAAGAAACCATCAGTATACACATATAATCATGAACCAGCTCAACTACACTATGTATAAAGATGAATACAAAAACATCACACATACATACCAGTTGGTCCCCATGCTTGGCCGGGAGCTCAGGGTCCCCTCGATAATCCATACCCACATAAGGGTACTCCTTAATAATCACTGGGAGCTTCAGCCACTGCTCAAGCAACTCCCAGGTGAAGAAGCAGCCCACTCTGCCACCACCCTCTCGTACCATCATCTAGCACCACCTGCGCATCCACGGCTCCCACGGACCACCATCCTGCATTTCCTGGTGCAGACACAGAGTAGGTACTTTCTCAAAAAGGAAAGCACATAAGAAGGACCCAAAACAAAAGTCTCCCCCAGATGCCCTCACATTGTTTAGCTAATGTGGAATAGCTAGAAGGTACATCTAGTCCCATCCATAGTAAGTGCCCCACATGGAACACTGTACTATTTACAGCTTCCCTCCATATATCTTATGACTCCCCGTGGAGCCCAAGATGCGCAACAACATAGTAGCAATAGCCCGTGTCGACAAATCCTTAATGTCACACGTTAATATGTGTGAACCAAGCACATACACAGTCGCGTAACAGTGCCTCTCACACAGCTCCTCAAGTGTCTCCCCAAGAGACAGCACTGGTGCCAAGTCACCAACAACACCCAACATAGGGAGTCCAGTAAAAAATTATACATCCAACAGCGTGATCTCAACACGCTGTCTCTGGATTAGGAAGGCCTCCTCCCCAATATCCCAAAATCTCACTAGAGTCTACAGCAACAGACGCAAGCTCTTCATGAGGGGTATCCGCATGAACTTTAGTAACCCACAATGGGCCAGTTTAGCATTCACATTACCCTCCCGGAATGCCTCCTCCTAGAGGTCTTTGCAGTCTCTCTCATGTGACTTTTCCACAGGCATCCTGCACAAGCAAAATATAGCTGTCAGCCACAGCTCTCAGCAAAAAATCCACCCAGGGGTCAAGTCACACTTGTCCAGCCAAAAAGAGCTACCAGGTTTCTCAAAAAATCCTCACAAGTGCGACCCTGTCTCTCTTTTACCCTCGAACGATGCGACCTGGCTCGTAGAGACCCTAACAGGCTCATAGAGGACCCCTGGGTGAGCAAAATCAAAATGTAAACCACTGAAAAGGATAGAGTTTGCAATATCTCTTATCTGCAAGTTACAGAACTTGAAATTGTCGATTGAAATGGGAGAAACAAGCAAAATAAATTTAGGGCCCACCTCTCCAACTCTGCAGTGAAAAATGACAATGACACCTCACAAAGTGGTCCCCACCCATATATAGGCCCCATTTGACCTATTTCTCCCTTTTGACATAATAGGGCCGTATGGAGTCCGTTTGAGACGTCGTTTGCACCAATGGTTTCAGAATTCTACCCTCTATCTTCTAATGAGACCATCGTCTCATGTTTAATAAGTAACTTTCAGGACCACTTCTCAGAATTTACCTCAGTTTACGAGCCACATCATGGTGATACAAGTGTCTTTGGACTTGTACTTGTGTCACACTCACCTACTACCACTCATGAGGGTTCTTGGGCCACCTCCCGGAATGAACATCATTTCATTTTATCATATAGCTATCTAATCCACCCACCACACCTTATGCAGGTTTCTGAACCATTGTCCATAGGACGGATCATTTCCTTTACATGCATTTGGCATATAACTTCCTCTGAACTTGCACTCATGTCACATGTACTCAAGCCCACCCACCACAACTCACACACAACTCTCTTGGCCTCTGTCTGAAAGTCACCTCGGTTTGCATGCCTCTGCTGGACTGACTTGCGTGGCTCTGCCGCGATCTATCCTGTGCATGTATTGGGCTGTTTAAGAGCCACCTGCTCCATCCATACTGCACGGATGACCTTTGGACCACTTTCCACTATCTCTACATAGGGGCACCATCAGTGCCTCCTCTATCGGTTGACCATATTAGAGTTTCTTTTAATCTTTTTTCTGACTCCTAAAAGAATGAAAAGATTGTCAAGCATAGCTGCTTCTTTTCCCGCTCGTTAAAGTATAAGAAAGGGCATCTACATCGTCTCGTTTATCTCCTTTTGTGGACTATGTAGACCATCAAATGAAAAGGACCACCTTGGCACATTCAAGCCAAGACCGTTTCCCTCTGCATCCTTTTATGCTTTCTTGGGCAGATGGGCCAAACTATATGAAAAAGCTCACCATGGGTTGTCATTAAGCTCTTTTCCAGCTTTCTCATCAAGAAAGGATTGCTGAGAAAACTTGGTTCCATTCATGCTCGTAAAAGTATCTTAATGACCATCCAGTCAGTATAGGTTTAACCTTTCCTGACCTGACTGGACTACCAATGGTAAAGAAGTATCCCATCCCCTAAGGGATGGGTGAGCTCTCCTGTGTATACTTTTATCCTTTTTCGGGCATAGGAGACTACCAACTAAAAAGAGCCCCCACTGGATTCTTCTTCATGCTTTTAGACTCTCTAAAATTGAAAGAACCATCGAGCATTTAATTTCTTTGGCTCGCCAAAAATCCATGAGATCGTACCACAGTGGTGTCTTTAGACACCGCCCCATAGATAACAGTTTGGTAGCATTCCCACTTTGGGTCACCTTTGTTCAGAGGACTCTGCAATGTGTCTTCCTTAGATTCCATCAATACCAAAATTCTACCTTCTCCAAGTATTTCCCATTTGCAGTTACATTCCCAGTATTACAGCTACGATCCCTTTCCCATGAGTCAGTTTCATTTGCTTCCTAGTCCGCCATGCTGTCATACTTTGAACAAAGGAATTTTGATTTCGATACACTCCCTCTACCCCCATTCAAATCCCCCCCCCCCCCCCCCCCATTCAGTGGGTCAGTCCTCATATTGCCTCACATATTTCGGTTATCTCCCTTGTGCTTCTGGTCAAGGAAACACCACTACCTTGGCCAGTTACAGGTCTCCCTCTATTGACGACAACACATGTATTCTAGAGGATAGAACAAGAGGTCCCTGTATCCTAGTGTCATTAACCTCATTTATGAGTTCCTTGGACCACTTGAGAGGAGTCTTTAGTGCCTCTTGGGATGGTTGTTTCTCACGTGCTCGACTCTAGCTACATCATCGCACCGTTGAGATTTGTATAGGGTAATGGTCCATCAAGTATTTGGTTGAAGACCCTGGATGTCACCTGAATCTAGCACATTGATGAGTCTATTTGAGGGACCCCAACAAGTTCATGTCCCTTGTGATTTCCGTGTTGCATTGGAGACAGTGTTTAGAAGCCCCAGCAGTGCTTCTATATAGATTTATGATTGATGCAACATATTTGTACCACAAAGAATCTGACTCTCCGTCAATAGGTTCCTACAGCTATGTACCATTCCAGATCCAGCAGGCCATTAGTCATGAATATATAGCATTCCATGAGAATGCCATGGGTCCAATGTAATAGTTCTTCATATCAGTATTGTATTCAGCCTCTCATTGAGGCAACCACTATTGTAACATCAGTTGTACATGATCGCATCTTGTATTATAGAGCTTAGATCACATGATTCGTTTGGCACCGTTATGAGCATGGGGATGCCCGCCTCATCCATATACATGTCACACATTATTTGTATCTCACCCATTGATGGGAACCATATTAATACAAAAACCAAAAGCCACCATGTCCAAACCCCGGAAGCACCACCTCTCCCCAGGAAATCCTATGATGTTCGTCGACCATACGATGAACTCTTTCCCTCACACATTAGGGGGGAATATGTTAACCCAAAAAATCCCCCAATGAGCTCTACCTGACCTGCACCACCCAAAGACATCCATGCATGACCCTCATTTGACCCCCACACCCTCAAAAAGGCTCAAAAATATGAAAAAGTGCTTAAAAGCCCCTAAAAAGAGACAAAATATCTCTCATAGGGGCTAAAAACTCCAAAAAGGGTCTAAAACCCCTCAAAGGAGCTTAAACCCCCAAAGGAGCTAAGACTTGGGAAAAAGGGGCTAAAATCCAAAAAAAGGACTAAAGGCCTAACCAGGGGCTTAAAACCCTAAAAATCTCAAGAAAAAGTATAAATAGAGGGGTGGGGGTCACTCTAAAATCGCTTCTCATCTCCCTATCATTATGCTTCCCGTGTGAGTTCCTTGAGACCATTTTCCTCTCAAGCCATTCACCCTTCCTCTCCTCCATTCCTCCATTGAGCCAAAGCTCCCATTCCAAAGACAGGTTCTCCCCCAAGCTAGGGCATGGTGGTCGATTTCCACCTAGAGAAGGTATAAGCTTTTTTTAATGTCATTTTTATTATATTTTTCTAACATAGTTTCCTTGCAGGTTTATTTCTCATACTTTTGTTGTAGGTTACCATTGATGTCTTACAACTCCTTTGTTTGCTAACAATTTTATGCAGGATTTTACATTTAGGCCCTAACTTTGTTTGCAAGGTTTCCTTTCTTTTTCATTCTGTCCTCATAGGAACCCTACCCTTCCATCCTATAGACGGAAGGGAGCTGTTCCTGCTGATATAAAGGGAGAAAGCCCTACTACAAGACCTGTTTGAATCCATTATAACACACTCATATTAGGAATAATTAGATGCACACTAGTCTACAAAATATGAAAAAAATTAAGGTTTGGTCTAGAAAAAAATCGTGAAATTAAGACATGTGGACATGGTGCAGGTCAATTCCTTACTCCTTCCAGGTTTTTAATTTGTTCTTTAATTCATGGACTAGACCAAAAGAAAGAACAATTTTAAAAATGTCTTTATCCCTATCTTCAAAAATCTCTTCCGGTTTACCAAATTCATGGATCTGTGTTTCAATTTCTCTTTCACCTTCCATTTTTAAAAACAATCTGGCGTGTTAGCTACTTTGCCTACCTGGAAAATGACCAATGAAAATATATGTATGACTTGGATTGCACAGGGTGTAGGAATGCTCCTTCCAATGCACAAAATACAAATAACTTGCAAACACGTGACACTTTTTCTTTTATAAATATCTCCACAAGCAATTTCGAGATCAAGGAGGGAGGTTTTTCCCTACCGCCTTTCACCCAGGGGAATGATTATCCACCTCTCACATGTAAGGAGGTAAAAATTTCATTGGGTCATGATTGATATGCTTCCCATGCATGTTGTGGGTGCATAAATTTTCCCCACTGTTGATTATCTATCCGTTCATCGCCTTTTGTCGATCACATCCTCCCTTTACTCTTTCCCAATAGTCACTTCGCCAATTACTTCCCTTATCATCCATCACGCAAATTCTCCTGGAGGATTCATTGTCAATCATCTATCACTCCACTCCTTGAATCTGGGTCGTTTAACCCTTATTCATATACCACAAGCACCTTACACTTTACTATCAGCCACCTTTTGTCTCTAGCTTGTCATCTAATGGGAAAAAATGAAAAATGTAGCCCTTACTTTTACCAGTTCAGCAAAAACGTGCTAACAAATGGATCCAACTGGGGATGCTATCTTCCATGTCTGGTAGAAAATAACCCATAGAATAGTTCCAATACTACTATCCTATATACAAGTATTGTTTTCACAAACAAAAACTGTAACTCATTTTTCTTTTTCTTTTCTCTTTTTTTGTACATAAAATTGAACATGAAAAACCTATAGATATTACGGCATTTAAATTCGGGTTTCAAATCCTTCAACCTTCCATCCATACTCAAATTCCAACAATAAATTCATCCAACTAATATACAAAAATGTGTCACCTTCAATGTAAATAATGCTTTAGAAACCTCCCACTCACAGGGCCTCTTTTAATATCAACCCCATTCTGATTTTGCAGAATAAAAAAAATATCTCCCCTGTATGCAACAATCATGTATGGAACCTTCCATAGATGATCAAAATTTCCATGTTTACCTTCTTTTATTACATCCCATTTCAGAACTAAATCATTAATTTGGAACTGTTCTTCTTTTACCTTCTTGTGAAAGGTTTTCTTCATCATTTTCTGATATACCTGCACTTTGTCATATGTTTTTTCTCTCAATTCATGAAGTTCTATTATTTGATCAACCCTTCATTGCATGTGGTTAGGATCTTAATATTTTCCTTCTATCAAATTCATGACTATAAAACCCAAAGATACTAGGAATATTACTTCTTCTCCATATACCAACTGAAATGCCGACATACCAATGACCCTCTTGGTACTTATCATGTCTTCCCATAAAGCATACTTAAGCTTGGCGTGCCATGATCTCTTGTTTTCTTCAAGTAATTTCTTTATAATTATCACCAAACTTTTATTTGAGGACTCATAAAGTGTGTTTCCTTGAGGGTAGTATGATGTGGAATGATTTAAGATTATATGGTACTTGTGGAAGAAATTAATTAGTTTCTTAGATTTAAAAGCATGTGCATATTCTGTTACTAGTCTTTTGGGACACCCAAACATCGAGAGAATATTATTTTCAAGGAATTCAATGATAATAGTATCTCTATTTCTTCTACTTGGTATAGATTTAATCCATTTGATGAAGCAGTCTATAGCAGTCAAGATCCACTTTTGTTGGCCAAAGGAGTTGGAATTAATCTCTCCAATAAAATATAACCCTCGATGCTGAAATGGTGCTTCTATTAAGATTGGGTTGAGAGGTAAATGAATTAATTTCATTTTACCATAAAAAATATGACTTTCATGGCAAGTTGTAAATTTTGTGTACACATCAAAAACATAGTAGGCCAATAAAAACCTGCTCTCAAAATATTATTGTTTGTTACCTTCCATGAATGGTGGCCTCCACATACGCCTTGATTAAATTCCTTCATAGCTTTTTGGGATTCATTTTCAAGTACAAGAAATTTAACATAATGTCTCCTCGGTATTTCTAATACAGATACTAATTCATGACACAAAATTTTGTTTCTTTCAACTTCATAGATCTGCTCTAGTCTTGCTCAATTATGTAGGTTCCTACAATTTTTGAACTTGAAAAATTAGAAAGGAAATTTATCTTAAAATATTCACAATTTTCATCAGTCATTAATTTATCCAATCCTTGACCTTTTATCAACTTGGTGGGATTAATCTCCAAATCATAGTCCAACAGAATTGCAATCCATTTTGCTCTCTTTCCTTCAGGATCTAACTGAGTGAGGATATTATTTATAAAATTGTTTGGTACATAAGCAATGATATGAGATTGAAAAATATAAACTCTAAAATAATTCAGCGATTTGATCAATGCATAAAATTGTTTTTCCATTATGTCATACTTCAGTTTTGTATCTATCAATATTTTTCTTAAGAATGAAATAGGTTGTTCTACATTTTACTGATTTTTTTTTGTAATAAAATTCCAACTATGGTGTGCTCTAAAGAAATGGAGAAGACAATGAAATGTTTGGAAAAATATAGGCTAGTCAAAATTGGTTCTTCTATCATTAAAATATTTTTTAACCTCCATGGTCCATTTAATATCACTATATTTCCTTAGCATATTAGTTACACTTCTTAGGATTTTTGCAAAGCTTGGAATAAATATTCTCAAAAAATTGACTTTCCCAATGAAATACTTGTTGAAATAATGTAACTTCAAAAGATATTCTAAGTTGTATTGTATTCCTCCTATTGGAGATGAGTTTGGTTTTGTTACAATAATTAAAGGATGCAATGTAAACCTCCAAATGTAAGTCGGGTCATTAGAACCCAAGTGTCAATGTAATAAATGTTATTTGTAATGTCTAGTTGTGACAAGTCAGCCCTGGAAGCTAGTGAAGTTGGCCCCACTAAGTTAGAGGTCAAGTTAACAGAAGAATATAAATAGGATGTGCCTCCCTTCATTTGTACTCACTCACTAAAGTTGGTTTTAGCAAGAGAGATAAGTAGTAGCTCACCAAGAAGGAGGAAGCAGTTGTTATCTGGATTTTACACTGCACTGATTGAGTTCTATAATAAGGAAGTTTTGCATGGTTTTCTCCCTTATGGTTTCCCCAAGGAAAATTTTTATGTTCTTGTGTTCTTATGTTTTTGTGCATGTTGTTCTTTTAGTGATATTCTAGTGGCAAATTGTTTTAAGATATCATCTAAGCAATTATAAAGAAATTTAACATGGTATTAGAGCCACCCTGAAAGGAGACACTGCACAACTAGGGTTTGTTTTCCTTAACAAATCCCTCTACATTTCAACTAGAAAAGAGGGCTCATCCAACTCGCCTCTTAAGGGAACATCTTTCTATGGTGACAGAATTGAATTTCAAGAATTTTCAATTTTGGACCTATTACTGTTGCTAGGACAAACTAGGGTTTCAGTTTTCCTAGGGTTTCATCATCAATCTTAGAAAAAGGAAGATACAGTATACCTCACCTCAGGATGGCACATATTTTCCACCTCTCAACCCTATTATGGTTTCCAATTGAGAAATTGGGGTTTCTACATCAAACCCTAAGTATTCGAGAAGGAGGTCAGCCAGAAACTATTTTCTTCAAGTAAGTACTCCTCCTCCCTGTTCCGTTTGAAGTTATCATTCTATTGAAGATGACTAAGAGCACCAAGCTAGATGAAAATATTGAAGGAGCTGAAAAATTCAGAGCATGGAAGTATAGGATCATGCTCATTATTCAAGAGAATGATCTAGACAAATTTGTGGAGGAAGTGAAAGAACAACAAGACAAGGAAGCTAAGTCTAAGCATAAGAAGGATATCATCATAACCAAAAGGATCATAACTGAATCCATCAAGGATAACTTGATTCCTCAAGTATCATCAAGAGAAAATCCAAAAGAAATGTTTGATGCCCTCTCCAGTTTATTTGAAGGGAGAAATATCAATAGGAAGATGACTCTAAGGAATCACATTAGAGGAAATTTCAACTCAAAATGGGCCTTTTAACACTAATTCAAATTCCATGTCATCATGTGATAGCCAACGAAATTGATTTAAATTTGAAATACCGTATAGGTATTAAACAATTTTTTAATATAAATTTGGGGATAGGTATCATAAAAAAACTACTTTCTTTGTTTGTATTTTCGACATATCTCCCTCTATTTTTATGAGCTCTCCCTATCGAAATTTGAGTAAAAACACAGGGATATATGTCAAAAATACAAACAAAAAGGTAGGTTTTTTCTTTTCTTCCTCCAAAATTAATAAATATTATTTTACTATTTTAACTATTATTTTATTAATTTTCCTTCGAATGCCCATTTTGAGTTGAAATTTCCTCTAATGCCTCAAAAGTGTAAAGGCTCAAAATTAGGAGACTATGCAATATTATTTTTCAAGAGTGGCTCAAATTAAAGATCAACTAGAAACCATTGGTGATAAAGTAGAAGAAGCATAAATTGTGATGACCACCCTAAATGGTCTTCCAAGAGATTGGGAAGCTTTTATTCGAGAAATCTACTCAAGAAGAAAGCTAACCAAATTCAGAAAGCTATGTGAATAATTTGTTCAAGAAGAAGAAATAATCTTAGCCATAGAAGTGAAACTAAATGAAATTGAAGATCAAGCCTTGACATCCCATGCCAAAGGCAAACACAAAATAAAGATTTATGATCATACCCACAAGACTCAAGGGTTCAAAACACCCAAGAAAGACTTCTCAAATTTTGAGTGCTTCACTTGTCATAAGATGGGACACAATGCCATCAACTATCCCATTAAAGCAGAAAGAGTTATAAAGATGAGAATATTCCAAGATCATGATGCTGAAGATAGTGATCAAGAAGTAGAAGAGGAAGCAAAGAAAGATTAAGAATCCAGTGAAGAATATGTACTAATATATTCCCTAACAGGACCAGTCTCACCAAGAAATTACACCTGGTTAGTAGATAGTGGTGTGTCCAAACACATGACAGGTTGCAAGGACTCTCTATCATGCCTTGTAAAAAAGGATTCACCTCACAAAGTAATGCTTGGAGATGACTCTCAGTATCCCATCAAAGGAATGGGAGAAGCATCATATAAGTTGGATTCTGGAAAATCCATGAAGATGAAGGATTTCCTATATGTCCCTGGACTAAAGAAGAACCTCTTGTCTATTTCATCCTTGGACAAGAGAGGACTTAGAGTTGCCTTCATAGATGGAAAATTTCTCATGTGGTCAAAAGGAAAGACCATAAATGATGCAGTACAAATTGGAATTGAAGAAGGAGGTCTATACAAACTGAATGGACATGTAGTTTCATCTTTAGCAACAAGTACAATAAATCCATGTGATCTTTGGCACAAAAGGCTTGCTCATGTTCATTACAGATCTCTTCCAATAGTAAGCAAGTTTGTGGCTAGTCTTATAGAAATTCAAATAGAACATGAAGTTGTATGCAAAGGATGTCAACAAGGAAAGAATACTAAGAATACCTATCCAAAGAGTGAAAACAAAGTAAAGGGGATCTTGGATATTATCCATTCGGATATATGAAAGCCAATGCAAACAAATTCATTAAGCGGGTATGTTTACTATGCTTCCTTTATTGATGACTACTCCCACAAGAATTGGATATATTTTTTGAAAAATATGGATGAAGTGTTTTAAAGTTTTAAAGAGTTTAAGGCCCTAATAGAAAACCTCTCTGAGAGGAAAATAAATATTTTAAGATCAGATAATGGAGGAGAGTTCACATCAAATGAATTCAATGATTTCTGCAAGGAAGACGGGATTAAGAGGGAGCTAACTATTCCCTACAATCCTCAACAAAATGGTGTGGTAGAAAGAAAGAATAGATCTATCTTGGAAGCAGTAAAAGCAATGATACATTATCAAGATCTACCAATGTATCTATTAGGAGAAGCAGCTAGAACAACCATATATGTACATAACAGAATCTCCCACAGTGCCCTTGGGAACAAAACCGCGGAAGAAATGTTCTCTTGAGAAAATCCTGAGGTAAGTCACCTAAAGATATTTGGTTTCCCTATGTATATTTGTATTCCCAAGGAAAAAAGAACAAAGCTAGAGCCTTCAGGAAAGAAGGGATTGTTTGTGGGATATAGTGAGCAGTTAAAAGCCTATCAGATCTATATCCCAGGATACCGTCAAATTGATCTTAGTAGAGATGTGACATTTGATGAAGACTCAGCTTTTAGAAATTCAAATAAAGATAGAGAAGATGAAGATAAAAATGAAACTATGAAAGCTGTAGAGAATCTTAAACCAATTGGGAATGAAGAAGAAAGTCAGATGCCTGAGGATCATGACATGACTAAAAATCAGTTACCTAAAGAAGTGCACAATGAATGATTTCTCGAAAGAGAAATCCTTCCTGGGATCATGATGTAATTGAACAAGAAAAAAGACTTGGTGTCCCAGAAGGAACCACAAGAGAAAGAAAGAAGCCAAAGTCATATCCCAGTTATATGGACTTGATGAGTGATCTAGTTGATAAAGAACCAACTTGTTTTGAAGATGCAATAAAACAAAAGAATTGGGTTGATGCAATGGTCAAGGAATACCATTCCATAATAAAGAATGATGTGTGGGAAATAGTCCCAAGACCAAATGACAAATCAATGGTATCCTCAAAATGGATCTTGAAAACAAAGCATTCCATAGATGGTAGTATAGAAAAATACAAGGAAATATTCGTAGCAAGAGGGTTCTCCCAAAAGGAAGGAATTCACTATGAAGAGACCTTTTCTTTAATAGCTAGGTACACTTCAATCAGACTTGTCCTTGCCTTGGAAGCCAAGAACAAATGGATGTGAAGACAACTTTTCTAAATGGCTTGATGGAAGAAGTGTACATGAAACAACCTCAAGGTTTTGAGACTGATGATCGAGAAGCTTATGTATGCAAACTCAAGAAATCATTGTATGGGTTAAAACAAGAACCTAGAGCATGGTACAAAAGAATAGATGGATTCATAATGAGTTTAGGTTTTACCAAGAGTAAGGCAGATTCTAACCTTTACTATAAGGTCAAGAATCATGGGCTTATGATATGCTTTTATATGTGGATGACTTATTCCTAACAGGAGAAGATAAACTCATCATTGAATGCAAGTAGAAGCTAGCTGAAAAATTTGAGATGAAATACCTTGGAATGATGCACTACGTTCTAGGTCTTGAAGTTTGGCAATCCCCATATGAGATTTTTCCTAAACCAAGGGAAATATACGATGGAAATTATGAATAGGTTTGGAATGATAGATTGTAAGGCTATGACCACTTCGATGACAACAAACTTGAAGTTATTGAATGATGATACATCAGAAGTTATAGATGCTACTCTATACAAACATATTATTGGTTCACTGATGTATTTAACCAATACAAGACCTGATATTTATTTTGATGTAAATACACTAAGTCAGTACATGGTGAATCCCAAGCATATTCACTTGATAGGAGAAAAACATGTGATGAGGTATCTAAAAGGAACTCTAAAAGGAACTCTAGATTATGGGCTCAGATATAAATCAGACAATAAGATAAGTTTACATGGGTTCACATACTCATATTGGGAAGGAAGTGTTAAAGACAGAAAGAGTACTTTGGGTGGCTGTTTTATTTTGGGATCAGGAATGATCTCTTGGTTTAGTAGAAAGTAGACCAGTATTGCACTTAGCATAGTAGAAGCATAATACATTGAGCTTTTTCATCCTGTAGTGAAGTAGTATGGCTTCGAAAGATGTTGGCAGGTTTATCTGATGAAGAGATAGATTTTACTGATATCCTTTGCGATAATCGGAGTTGTATTAAGATGATGAAAAATCCAGTAATTCATGATAAGTCAAAACATATTGAAGTAAGATATCACTTCATTCGAGACATGGTTAAGGAAGGAGCTATCAAGCTCGAGTATGTTCCTACAGAGGAAAAAGTGGTAGATGTGTTTACTAAGCCTTTGGCTCATGTAAAGTTTGAATACTTTCGAGACAAGCTTGGTGTAGTCCAAAAGGACCTCTCTCGAAAGAAGGAGTGGCAGCAGATGTTGGATGCAATGGTGAGTAGGTCAGTCTAGAGGAGGGTACATATGGATAGGCTTGTTTGGCCCAAAGGGGTTAGTAAACCAGACTAAAGACTTGTCGATCCTAGGGGCATTAGTATGTCTGTCTAAGCTTGGTTGGATTGAAAGGGTTAGTAAGTTAGACAAGGAGTATTTGGTCCCTAGGGATATCCATATGTCTAACTAGGATTGGTTGGCTCAAAACAGTTAGTAAGTTAGACAAAATGCCCGGATGGATCTACCAGATAACTCACCGTGATGCTGCTCCGAGATGGTTAGAGGGAAGAATGGTTGTCATAGTATTTTTATACGGTTGAGATGTGTAGCTCCTTTGAGATGATTAGTTCAACATTGATATGCTGAAGATCAGTATTGTTATACTGATGGCTATTGAGATGATTGGTTCAACATTGATATGCTGAAGATCAGTATTGTTATACTGATGGATGTTGAGATTATTGGTTCAGCACTAATATGATGAAGTTCAGTATTGTTATATTGATGGTTGTTGAGATGATAGTTCAGTATTTTTATACTGATGATTGTTGAGATTCTAGTTCAGTATTGTTATACTAACAACTAATGAGATGCTAGTTCAATATTGTTATACTGATGACTGATCAAATGCTAGTTCAGTATGGTTATATTGATGACTGTTGATTTGTTAGCTCAGTATTGTTATACTGATGATTGTTGAGATGTTAGATCAGTATTACTTATGACTGTTGATTGATATACTTATTGTTGAGTACTATTGTACTGATTGAGATGCATGTGTGAGCATTGATTATAATGATGATTGATGAGATGATTGAGAACATGTGTACAAGTGTAGTCACACTGTTGATTGTTGAGATGATTGCTGAAGTTGATTGTTAAGATTCTTATTGAGATGGTTATAGCTAATTTTTGTTGAGATGGTTACAATTGTTTGTTGAGATGCTTGATTGAATATTGATTGATGCTGAGATGTTTACTATACTGATGATGATGTTTTTTGATCTTCCAGCATCTCTATGTTGGTAATAGAGACGATGATCTAGCATTACAGATGATTTGTTCCTTAGCACTAATATGATAATGATGTTGTTGATTGTTTCAGTCCTTACACATTATTGATGCAGATATGATGCTTCAATATTTCCATACTGAAGATAAGATAATGATGTTTCAATATCCATATGCTGAAGTTATAGATGATTATGATGCAGTATTCACATACTGAAGATACAGTTGATCATACATGATACAGATGATGATGAAGATGCATACGATGAAGGTTTAGTATTCCCATACTAAATATGCACATGATGATGACTCAGTATCTACATGCTGAAGATGCATATGATGAAGATTAAGTATTCTCATACTGGATATGTAGATGATGATGGCTCAGTATCTACATACTGAAGATGCAGATGATGACGATTCAATATTCTCATACTGAAGATGCAGATGATGATGGTTCACTATTCACATATTGATAATACAGATGATGATAGTTCAGATGATGATGAAACAAATGATGGCTCAGTAATCACACACTGATGATGACCAGTGGATGATTCAGAAGATGATGTTCACTAGTGGATGATTCAGAAGATGATGTTCACCAATGGATGATTGAGAAGATGATGTTGACTAGTAGATGCTTCAGAAGATGACTGCAAGAGATGTTCTAGAAGATGAAAATAAGAAGGTTGAAGAAATATGATTACAAAATAAGATCTAGCCAAGATTGATGATGAACATGTATGATGTTGCACCAAAAATTTCTATGACATATAGAGTTTCACCAGTCAGTTGTAATAGTAGCATTTTTTACTACAGTTGAAAATATTCCTATTTAAGAGGGAGTGTTGAAATAATGTAACTTCGGAATATATTATAAGTTTTATTGTATTACTCCTATTGGATATGAATTTGTTCTTGTTAGATCATTGAAGGATGCAATGTAAACCCCCAAATGTAAGTCGGGTCATTAGTACACAAGTGTCAATGTAATAAATGTTATTTGTAATGTCCAGTTGGACAAGTCGACCCTAGTAGCTAGTGAAGTTGTCCCCACTAAGTTTGAGTTCAAGTCAACAGAATAATATAAATAGGAGGTGCCTCCCTTCATTTGTGCTCACTCACTCAAGTTTGTTTTAGAAAGAGAGGGAAGTAGTAGCACACCAAGAAGGAGGAAGCAGTTGTTGTCTATATTTTACACTGCACTGATTGAGTTCTATACTAAGGAATTTTTGCGTGGTTTTCTCCCTTGTGGTTTCCCCAAGGAAAATCTCTATGTTCTTGTGTTATTGTGTTTTTGTGCATGTTGTTCTTTCAGTGATCTTCTAGTGGAAATTTTTTTTAAGATATCATCTAAGAAATTATAAAGAAATTTAACAAGACTGGATTTCTTTTTTATTTCTTGGTATGTATATTTCAAAATAGCCTTCCCTCTATCAGGATCAATTGTAATCCCATCCTTTGATATGATATGGCCCAAGAGCTTACCTTCCTTCATGGAAAAGTTTGATTTTATGGGGTTGAAATATATAACAAACCTTCTACACTTCAAAAATACCCTTTTTAGGTGCTTGATATGATCCCTTTTAGACTATGAAAATATTGTAATTTTATCCATATATACTACAACAAATTTGTCATTTTCCTCAACAAATGCAATATCCATTTCCCTTTGAAACGTTCTACTTGCATTCATTAGTCAAAATGGAATCTTAGCATACATAAAAATTCCCCAAGGTGTTGTAAATTTTTTTTTTTTTAATCTTCTGGGTGAACCTTTATCTGATTGTACCCTAAAAATCCATCCATTGTGATCCATATTTGGAAATGGGTAATTTTCTTTCAAAGAAACTTTATTTAAATTCCTAAAATAAACACACCGTCTTATTTGTCCATTCTTTTTCCCAATAGGAACCAAATTGGCTACCGACTTTGAGAACCTAAGTGTGACAATGATTTTAGCATTAAATTGCTTATTAACCTCTTTTTCAATCAAAGGATGCAACATGGGATTAATTCTCGTGATTTTTTGCTTGAAAGGTTTTTCACCTGGTTTTATTGGAATAGTATGTTGTATAATGGATGTATCATATTCTTTCAAGTCCTCATAAATCCAAGCAAAAAAATCATAGAAATTTTTCATCAGCTCAATATATTTATTATTTTTCTCTATTGGTAAGTCTTTTGAAAGATTTATTTTCTTAGGGTGGTCCTTTGTTCCAATGTTCTCATCATGAATCTCCTCTTCATGGGGCTACACTTTGGGGTTTTTTGCTACATCATTTCTATCAAATAACTTTTTGAAAGGAACAAGTCATTTTGGAATAAAATTACTCTTAAGTTGGATTATATCCTTTCCACCAATCACACCTTTCAAATTTTTATGTTCCTCATCTCCAACTACAAATCCTTCATCATCTTCAGCATTTTCAAATTTTTGATTCTCTACATCAACAATTGTATTGGAAAATTCATCTGACATCTCTAAGAACCTTTTTACTTTGAAAATCATCTTAAAAAACTTTCCAATATTTAGAATTATCAAGAATGGAAGGTGTATTTACAACTTCTATTTTGTATTTCTTATTTGAATAAACACAAATTTTAAAATTTTCAATGGTTTTAGCAAAATAATTTTCTATCTTATTTTGTATTTTGGGAATCACCATTACTCTATGTTCATTGAAAAAATTCGCAAGACTATCCCAAATTTCATTATCGTTTTCCCCCATCCTGGGGTGCTTCGTTTAATAGCTACCATTTACTTGATTAATGACCAACTCTGAATCTCCATAAACATCTATCCTACTTGCTTTCAACTCTTTTAATGCATTTAATACTAAGAGAAAATCTTCATATTCAGCTACATTATTTGTACATTTAAATGTTATCTTAGAAGAATAAGCCTTAAATTATTTGTCTGGAGAAATGATCAAGACACCTACACCATCCCCTTCTTTAGTAATTGGCCCATCAAAATACATTGTCCATACTCCTTCTACTCTCTACTTTTGTTCTAGGACTTTTTTTCTCTTAGGAAACTATTTATCTTATTTCTTCTCATCTACCACTGGTAAATATTCTTCAATATGAAAATATTTATAAAAAAATGGAAGAGCCCAAGTCAATAGAAAATTCATATATAGGATGATTATTAGGAATTCCTTGACTACTCACCACATAGGATAGTATTTTATGTCTGTATAATTTCCTGTGTTCTCTGAAAAGTGGAATTGTTGCATAGGACATGTCCATTTGCAAGGTTCCTTTCAGCTTTGAATCCCAATACCTAGAAAAAAACATTCCAAACTTTGGGGGGATACCAACAACTACTACATCTGTTATAATACTCTTCGCATGAATTTGGGAAAGAGTGACTAATAAATCATTAATCATCCCCAAACATTTAACTTTTCTGGAGTCAAAAGAAAATAAATCTTTGTATGGTCTTTTAATTTCCAATCCCAAACTTTCAACTACCACTCTTCGCATCAAATTATGTGAAGCACCTGAATCAAACATAACATTGTGAAGGATCATATCTTGAACATTTAGGCTCACATATAATGGTGGAAGATCTTATTCATTGATGTATTCTATTCTAGGGCCAAGAACAATAGTTGGACCATCATCATTTAATTCCAATGTATAAAGGTGGCATTCTCTATAAGTTTTGACCATATTATTATTGTTTTCTCTCTACTCGTTGATTTTAGCAGTTCATTGAAAGGAATTGAAATTTTGATTTTTGATATCTCATTTTGTAGACTAAAGGGGGGAACTATTTTATCATTTTCTTACGGTATTTTTTTTTGGGGGGGACTTTCTTTACAATGTCCTCTTTTTGTTTTTATTTATTTTGCTGACTACTAGAAGGATGATTTGAATGGAACCTTCCTTTATTTACAATTACATCTCTGTTTCCCATGTTCAATTTCCTTTGACGATCATTTACAACATTTTGATACCCTCTTTGATACTGTTATGTCTCAAATTCAAAATTATTACAACCCTCCTCCTGAGAAAACATGTTATTTTCTTCTTTTGTAAGATATATCTCATAATCTACATCATCAAAATGATGTATTTGATTATCCATAGTATCATTTTCTTCTTATTCATCCTCATAGTTATATGGGAAAGGGGTATTAGTTGTTGGTATTCTACATTTATTGGATTCCTCTAATATATTTGTCTAATCTATGGGGGAGGAGGTATCCTAAAGTTAGGATTCCTAATCTGTTGCTCAGGGTGATCTTTGTTCTGAGGTTTATTATCAATACAACAAAATCCTATGATTAGCATCTATTTTAGCTCCCTTTTTATAAGCCACTATTAATTTTAGTGTATTTCATGAACAAAGGCATCTATATTCCCTTGAATCATGAAAATTGGCACTAGAAACACTGGAAGTGATATAACTCATGGGGATCAGAGTTTAACTAAGGAAAACTTAAAACCTACTAGAGTCAACTGATGGACACTGTTGTTGGCACTCTGAGTGGGTTCCTATAAAATAGGTATTGGTCCCTAGAGCTCAAAAATGCATGCAGATAGGTTCAGTGAGTGTAATATATCCACTAGTTATGTCCCCTGTGCACTAGTGAAGTGATGAGACCTCCTAAGTTAGGGAAATTAATCAAATAGACTTTATGTGGTTAAAGGAGATGAAGGGAGGATTAATAATAATTAGTAACAATTTTGAGCATCAAATGGATGGGATAGGGGTGTCATAACCTGCATATAATCCTACAAATAATATTCTAAATCAGATAAAGAATAGTTTGAATGGATTTTGAAAGAGTTTGATGAAGGAAAGTAAAAAAATAGTGATTAAAAACTAGTATTGAGAGGAGATGGATCTGGGAGACTGATAGGTATATTTTACAAGGGAGGCAAAGAGATTTTTTATTATGATATATCAGAATGAGTATCAAAATAATATACATCAGGAAAATATTTTATTCTAGCAACCAAATTGTGACAATCATTACCTTTGAATTGCATAGTGTGAGAGTGCCCCCGGGGATGAATAGAATTTTTCGTTCTTTTCTTCCAAAATATGAAACAACAATCTTGTTTATTCCTAAAAACTGATTCATGATGTTCATATTATTTTTAAAACAATATTTTTCATTGTGAGAAGGTTTTCTTCAATATGTACACTTTGATCTTCCTTTCTTGTATCCCTTCTTCTTGGAATTCAAGCCTTCATCATTAGAGTAAGAATCTTCATCTTCAGAGTCTAAATTTGGCTTCTTTTCCTTCACTTTAATATTTCCTTTGGACTTGAAATTATTGTTTTCAAGAGCTGAAAGCGCATGATAATTTAAGGTTTTGAGAGTCCCCATTTGAATCAATTTGAATTTCTCTTAAGTGAGAGAATCTATGAATGCATTCAGGATGGCATCCTCCAATTTCAAAATGCAATCTTAGTAGCATGGAATGTTGAAAAAAAAACTGAGTATTTTAGACCCAACTTCTATAGGATGGATAGGATTAATTTCTCTTCTTTCTTCTCAATCCCACAATGCATGAGAAAAATCACTGGTGGCTTAAACTTGATGACGGATTCTTCAATGGTTTCGAATTCACTTGGTCTCAATGATATTAACTCATTCTCTAATTGATGTCCTGTAAGATCATCTTATTTTCCGAAGAGGGATTCAAATTTGATCGACACTTCATTAGGGCCTATTGAGCCATCAAGATGGAAAAGAAGTTCCACAGAGAGAGAGAGACAAATCAATCCATAAGCTTCATAATTCCTTTTATTCCAGCTTACATTCTCAACAACTACATTGAGATTGATTTATAAGGCCATAGTAACTCTGTAGAGACGTTTGTTGTCCAACAATATCTCAATATTGGATTTCCATTCATGATAATTGAAGGAAGTAAAGGTTAATATCTTATATAGATCCATGTTTTTTTGTCGTGCTACTAGTGAGATAAATTAATACCTACTCTAAACTAGAAAGAAAATTTATGTAAGACAAATAAACCTCTACTTCAACAATGAGCACATTTTCTGGGTGCAACATGCATGGATAGACTTCTTTGTATAGAATCTATAGGGAGAAATGCAATTATCCAGGAATTATGTGAAACCCAACTACTTTTGGTGCATCAATGGAAGTATCTGAGGGAGATTAGAATATCATGACCAGGCTCTGATACCATATTAGATTCTGACAGGAAGATATTGGGACAAAAATACTCTTCACATAGATTACACAAGAAAAATATAGAGAAGAATAATTTCTCTTACAAAATGAGTTGAAGGAAACTATGAGAAATATTCCATACAATAATATTCACATTATGGGTGAATATATAATACAAAATCAAGGAATAATTCGGATACCTGAAGAGGAAGTTGACTTTACCAACCTAGAATGACTTAGGCGTTAACTCAATGTGGGAAAATCACCACTAGAAATAACTAGTCCAACTCTAGATCACTAAAATAGTTAATAACCGGTTAACTGAATATGGTAGGTGAACAAAGGCACCTATATTCCCTTGAATCATGCAAACGGGTACTAGAGACACTGAAAGTGATATAACTAATGAGGATCATAGAACAACTGGACATGACTAAATACCTACTGGAGTCAACTGTTGAATACTATTGATGCACTTCAAGTGGGTTACTAAATTATAGGGATTGATCCATGGAGCTCTAAAATCCATGCAAATAGTTGCAGTAAGTGGCAGATGTCCACTATATGTGTCCCCCATGCACTAGTGAAGTGATGAATACCTCTTAATCTAAGGAATTGAACAAATACACTAATGTGGTGAAAGGGAGGATTATTAATAATAATCCAAACACTGAGGCCTCTTAATTTATATGGGATTCTAGTCTATAGCACCATACTTTTCTTCATATTGGATGATATATCATGCCCAATATGGTATTCTCTACGAGGGATTCAATAGAGACACAATATTGTATCATGTCCATTCATATTGGGGGTTTGAATACTCCTAAAAACCTCAAAAATATATTTCCCTATATTAAGTGGTCAACGCAGGGTGGGGGGGGTAATTTGAAATAGTAATATAAATATTGGGGGTTATTTTGTTTGGGTGGGTTGAGGAATAACCTCCAAATCATAGGTTGGATTCATATTAGTCCTATTTTTTGCTAAAGAATAATCTCCAAATCACGGGTTAGATTCATACCTCCAAATCACAAGATGGATTCATATTATTCCTAACTATTTCTAAGGAATAACGTCAAAATTAAAATTGTGGGATGAATTTATACCTCCAAATCATGGAATTGATTCATATTAGTCCTAGTTTCTTGAGTGTTCAAGTATTATTAGTTATCCATCTTTTTGTTATTGGAGAAATACCAAAGAGGTATTCAAGTAAAAAAGTAGCATTCATGCATGTTTTAATGTTGGAACAACAACTAGAACTAGATTCCCTTCCTTTGCATGTTGAGTTATGGATGTGTGCCTTGGCTTCATCATTGCTTGCATTCAAGCCTAAAAGTTACATTCATAATTGTAATTTCAAATCTTATATGCAATAAATCTATCTTAATATTGTATTGGAACTAACATGAACATATGTAAAAATATAAATCCTCATTTACATACCCTATTTGTTATCATAACCATGCAATGATATCATATCAGTTTCACCACCTGTGTATATTTATAACTATTGCAAGCTTAAAAATTAATAATAGATATTTTTCCCTCTCTTGTAGAGATAAAAAATAGATATAACCCAAGAAAAGGTAATTAAATATTGTTAATTCCCTTGATTGCAAGAATAAACATATATGAAGTGGAGGCAATTCATTGCATATTATGAATGATCCAAATCCAAGGTATGCACATGATGATATGGTGTTATTGGAAAGTGAGAATAATTTTACTATGTTAATATGGGTTCAAACATCAATGATGTTTTTTTTGGTAGGAAGGTAGGGAATTCCATCCACAAAAGGGTTTCAATTTTGCATTTTTATGGATTTTAATTTATTAAGCTTAGAGAAAACATGATATCTCTATAGCTATACTTGTAGTTACATGATATAAAAATGGTAGATTAGTAGGATATGGTGTGAAACATCTACAATTCTCATCTTTTCTAAGCATTACACTAACTATTGGACTAAAATCATTTTACATTGTTTATTACATTGATCTCTTGAATTGGTTTCCTTTTACGCATTTTACCTTCCCCATTACTAGTTTGTTGGGTCTTCCACTATACAATGCTACAAGTTGATCAGTCACCTATGCAATCCCTGTGGAATCATTATTGCCGTGTTATTACCATTATAATATTATTTCATTTAGCAACCTATTTTCTTATACTAATATGTGTTTGGGATCATGTTTGGCATAGCTTAAAAATTTGATATAAAGAGGGTATTAAAAATGGGTTGATAAAAATGGATACTTGCAATATCAATGAAAATAAGGATTTCATAATTGGATAAGTATATTGGGACGGGGGTTTAAAAATACAAATTTTAGGATGGATTTTCCAATATTTAGTGAAATTAGGGATATTCTTTAATATCCTATGAACAGTAGTGTTATGTAATGATTTTATTAAGTGAACCCCCTATGGTATTCTCTTATGGGTGTTCGCCTCTTGAGGTGGATCTACAAGTCTTTGTGGATCAGTAATATAAGGGTCTTTTTCATGTACTTTGTTGTAGTGAATCTTATTTGAGTGTTACGATTGAACCATCATCGCTTGTTCTTTGAAATAAGCCTCATCATTCTTCTCTTGTAGGGGATTACATACAATCCTTCCTACAAGTCAAGTTCAGTTGCATGATTAGAAACATTTCATATTTTTTTAAACATATTGATAATGATAAGTTCTTGTGAACAAAGCCATACGTCACAAAATCATTTAACTATCTTAGGCATTGCAACATTTATCCATATCTTATATACATACGATAACTTTCTATATGCCTTCCATCTCTACCAAAACATGATTAAGAGTGTGCACTACTACCAATATGTCAAGAAAGAGGTTTCATTATAGATAAGTAGAAATGGAATTTTTTACAACACCATAGTTTACATACCCATCACATTCAATTTAGTAGTATACTATTCATAAATGAATCCACTCAAACATGCATAATACATCAATTGAACACAAATATCTACACAACTAAACAACATCATTTAAGTAGCTAGATATATAGGAAATGAAAATTTAAGTAGTTCTCTTTGTTTGTTTGGTGGGTGGACTCCCTCTTGATCCTTGTATCCTTACAAGAATAGTTGGAGTCTCTGATAGTGTTCTTTTCTTCGTCATCTAATTCTCAGGACCTATGCTTGTCTTGCTCATGATCTACAATGTTGAGAAAGTCTTTTATACCACAGATCTGATTGTCCCTTTTTCTTCATCAACCATAACTGCATCCCTTCTTATCCAATGCTAATATGGATAATAGGTTCATCTTCATCATGGTATGAATCTATCTGGGTCAAAGTACATGTTTCTTATTACTTGAGGAATCTTCCCTTGTTCTCTTATTCGTTGGTTCAATGCATCGAAAATATCGTTTGGATTCTTCAAATATGACACATGTGGGATCAAATGGTCCTGAATGGAACGTGCAATAATATTCTTGGCTTTGACTAGGTTCTTCTTATGCTTAGCTTTGTGATCTTAAATTTACTTGATCTGAAATTTCATGATTTTTAAACCATAAAATTGCATTTGAATTTGAATGTTAAATACTCATTGAAAATTATTAACAATATAAATTTAAATTCTTTAAATCATTCACAAAACAAATAAACACAAAAATGAAAACCAGAAATAGAAGACACGCTTGATAACAGAGTTCACCCCTCTTGGGCTACATCTCTGAGACACTTCCAATGGGAAGGCCGATCTATTAAGTCTTCAAAATATTACAATTAGGCATTCTGGGAATACTTTAGATTTATGTCTGTCAGAAGTATAAATAAACAACACCACTGAAGCCCTTGCGAAATTCAGAGAAAAACGAGTATAAACTCAAATATATTTTCTCGAGACCTCCTGTGGCACACAAAACAAGAACAACCTCTTCCCTTCCTATACCGAATACTTTCCCACCTTGGGAACCATGCACATTAATTCCTATATTCACCTTGGTATCCATTCCCATGCTCTATCCTGAAAATTGTATAAATAAATTTCATGATTTTTAAACCATAAAATTGCATTTGAATTTGAATGTTAAATACTCATTGAAAATTATTAACAATATAAATTTAAATTCTTTAAATCATTCAAAAAACAAATAAACACAAAAATGAAAACCAGAAATAGAAGACACACTTGATAACAGAGTTCACCCCTCTTGGGCTACATCTCCGAGACACTTCCAATGGGAAGGTCGATCTATTAAGTCTTCAAAATATTACAATTAGGCGTTCTGGGAATACTTCAGAGTTATGTCTGTCAGAAGTATAAATAAACAACACCACTGAAGCCCTTGCGAAATTCAGAGAAAAACGAGTATAAACTCAAATATATTTTCTCAAGACCTCCTGTGGCACGCAAAACAAGAACACCCTCTTCCCTTCCTATATTGACTACTTTCCCACCTTGGGAACCATGCAAATTAATTCTTGTACTCATCTTGGTATCCATTCCCATGCTTTATCTCGAAAATTGTGTAATATGATGTACTCTATACTCCGAATTTTTCCCCGTCGCTAGTTAATTCATGGTTTTTATAAGGTTAGAAACTCGTTTTTTGGGTCGCGAGCCATAGGCCATGCACATTTTTGAGCCCTCAATATTCATGCCATATCTTAATAAATATACATTTATTACCACTCAACGGTGGGGAGGTGCCCCAGTGATAATGTACATCACCATTCGGGGAGAGGTACCAAGATCAAACCCGCGGGCCTCTCCTCCTTCCACGTTAGTTTGGTAAAGTGGCCTTAGTACATTGATATATGGTTTAACATGTTGGTATGGTTTGAAATGTGGCGTGTTGATATATGGCGCGAATATGGATAAGGAAAGGTTTGTTATCATATGGTTTGTTAAGATATCATTTGTTGGTAGTTAATATGGTGGAATATGGTGTTATAAGGTTGGATCCATCATTTACTATATGGTATAATACACATCAAAATGGGGCCCTTGGTGTTGAAATGGGGTCAAGGGATATTCCCTTGACCCCTCCCCCATTTTTAAAATTTTCCAACCTTAACCAAACATAATATAATGTTTTTCCATGGTTCTTGTCAAGGACCATGGTGAGAACCTTGGCTAGTGTAGCATGGTGATAAATTAAGATATATGGAGGTCTTGGGTTCAAATTCCATACATCCAATACTTAACCACATCTCTTACAAACCATTTTTTCTTAACCATTATTCACCACTTTTACCATTTTTAACCTTCATTGTCAAAACTTCAACTGTTGACAACTTCTGCATCCAGAGGATGGTTCACATGAAACGAACTTCATTGGAAAGCTCCTGATGAGCTCTTTAATTCTGTAAGTTTTTATTTTCATTTTGAATACTTTGAATTTGATTGAATTTGAGATGATCCACAAGGATCAAATGTTCCCATTGGGAAGTTTTTGGGCCACCAAAAGCATGAATCATTCAAAATTCAAGTGAGGACATGTCCATCTCACTTGTCCTGTATCACCTATCTATTCTTCCTGGAACCTGTACATTTGACTTAGAATAGAAAAAATCAACAATTCATTGATATTGTTAAGTACATTAATCCAATTTTCCAAAAAATATTCATTTAATATTGTAGGAACAAACTAGATATTGCTGATCTATAATAAGCTAAATACCAACATCGAACATTTGAAAGATATTGTACCCATATCATGTTGAATTTTTACCATAGAAACAATATCAATCATAATAGGTGTATTGTATTAAAATGACACTTCCTTTTTATTCTTAGGATTCCTTTTCTCCTGACATTGCATAGACATAAGTGCCATATTCTGACTTGCATTAAGAACCCTTTTTAATTGTTGTGTAGTGCCCAATGATTTGTCATTTTTAAATGTATCTGAATGCACTATGTACTTAATTCCTTATTTAAACAAGTGATATTGATTATGTTCTCTATATAATATTTCCTTTCAATCATATAAGTACAGACTACCCAACACACTTCCACAGATTTCTAGTGGGACCAAATCAAATTCAACCTCATTTATAAACTTAAATGTTATTGCAAAATTTAGATCGAACAGTTTTGTTACTTGTAATATTTTATCTTTTCATACCCAACCTAATGGATAAGGTTTCTTGTGTGGTTTCATTGTTAATCCCAATTTCTTAACTATTTATTTTGAAATGAGATTAGATTGGCATCCACTATCTATGAGTGTGTCAATTTTAGTTTGTTTCGTAATCACCCTTATATGAGATAATGAATTTCTCTCTTTATCCTTAGAACTAACATGGTATTTAGAAGTAGAAGAACGTGAAGAAGCAATGTTAGAATCATTACCAACAATATATTTACCTTTCACACCTACTATTTTTATCCTTGTTTCATCCTCAGAATCTAATCCAAGGTCCTCAATGATAACTGTGGTTTTTTCTTCCCTTTTTTATCCTTAAACCACTTTGGTTTCAGTTATGGATGTAGCTTCCAAAAATTTGCTTCTTCATTCCCTTTATTTTGACTATGTGAACTTGTAGGCCTCTCTTCCTCTTTCCTCATTGTAGTTGCATGCTTACCTTTCCCTTTTTCCTTTCCTTCTTTTTCCTGGATGGATTCAGCTGAAGGAACATCATGAACACTCTTCCCTTTTGTCTCTATGTGAGTTTCTTGAACACACACCTTATCAAGGTTAGCCGGATTAAACATCAATATCATATAATGTAAATAACCATGAAATCCTCCTATATATTTGAGAAGAGTTTCCTGGATGTATAAAGGTATACCAAGTACCAATGCTCTTTTTTGAAATTCTTGTGCGTAATCTTGCACACTTTATCCCTTACCTTGCCTCTGATTCTTCCAATCCATTATAGCTTGTTGCTTATAAACTAATGGATAGAATTTATTTTTTAGTGCTGAAGTTAACTCATACCAAGTGGAGATGATTTTTCCTTTTGTTGAAATATCCTCTTGAGATCTTCTCTCCCACCATATGAAAGAAGTCCCTCTAAATCAAAGAGAATCCAACTGAATCTTAATGTTATCTTCAATAAAATTTTGAATCCTACAATAAACTTTAACTTGAAGGATCCAATTGTCCAATTGTTCATCATCAAGCTCTCCATTATACATAGGTAATTCAAACTTAATATCTAGATTTAATTGAGGCACATTAAAGTCAATTTTTTTCATTTTTCTTTCCAAATGGAGAATGTAAAGAGAAAGAACCATTCCTATAAAAAGGAGAAGATGGTGGAGATTCAGGAGGTTCCTCACCATCTACTTATTTTTTACCTTCCACATGAGATGGACCTCCCTTTTCACCTCTCTTTCAATATTGATAGATCTCCTCTACCATCCTTTTCATTCTCATGAAATATCTCAGAAAGTCCTCTTCAGATGGGATAGAAGAAGCTGCTTCTTCTCCTTTTGGTGAAGAAATTTTCCCTCTTCTTGAACCAATTTGTGGATCAAACTATGCAAGTTCTTTTCCACCACGTTGTAGCCTTGATCTTGCTAACATAAACTCACAATGCAATGGTTATCTTGCTTAGATACCAAAATTGATCCTTAATTAACTTGATATGAAATTTCAGTATTTTTTAACCATAAAATTGCATTTGAATTTGAATGTTAAATACTCATTAAACATGCCTAATAATAGAAAATCTAAATGATTTAAATCATTCAAAAAGAAAATAAACACGTAAATGCAAACTAGAAATATAAGACACAACTGATAAAGGAGTTCACCCCTCCTGTTCTACATCTCTGGGCCACTTCCAATGGGAAGGTCGATCTATTAAGCATTCAAAGGATTATAATTGAGTGTTCTGGGAACACTTCAGAATTGTGTCTATTAGAAGAAGAGATAAGTAACACCACTAAAGTCCTTGCAAAATTTTGAGAAAAATGAGTATAAACTTGAATATATATGCATGATACCTCCTCTGGCACGCAAAACGAGAACACCCTCTTCCCTTCCTATACTGAGTGTACTTTACCTCCTTAGGAACTATGCACATTAATGCATGTACTTGCCTAGGGATATTTGACCATGATCTACCTCGAAAACTTTGCAAACTATTGTACTCTGTACTCCGAATTCCTCACCGTCACTGGTTAATTCATGTTTTTTATAAGGTTAAAAACTTGGTTTTTGGGTCATGGGGTATAGGCCAAGTGCCTTTTTTAAGCCCCCAATATTTGCGCCAGCTCTTAAGAAATATACATCGCTTACCACTCAGCGGTCGAGCAGTGCCCCAGTGGTAAGGCACAACTCTATTTGAGGAGATGTCCGAGGGTGAAACCCACAGGCCTCTCTTCCTTCCATGTTATTATGGTAAAGTGGCATTAATACATTGATATATGGTTTAACATGTTGATATGGTTTGAATGTGGTGCAGATATATGGATAAGGCAAGGTTTTTTATCATATGGTTTGTTAAGATATGGTTTGTTGGTAGTTAATATATGGTGGGATATGGTGTTATAAGGTTGGATCAATCATTTAATATATTATATAATACACATCACAATGGGGGCCTCGGTGTTTTCATGGGGTCGAGGGCTATGCACTTGACCCCTCCCCATTTTTTTAGTTTTCAAACCTTAACCAAACATAATATAATGTTTTTCCATGGTTCTTATCAAGGACCATGGTTAGAATCTTGGCTAGTACAAAATGGTGATAAATTAAGCTATAGGAAGGTCTTAGGTTCAAATCCCATAGATCCTGATCCTTAACCACATCTCTTCTAAACCATTTTTTTCTTAACCATTGTTCATGACTTTTACCATTTTTAACCTTCATTGTCGAAACTTCAACCACTGACAACTTCTGCATCAGGAGGATGTTTCACACAAAACAAAATTCATTGGAAAGTTGTTGACGAGCGCTTTCATTGTTTAAGTTTTTATTTTCATTTTGAATACTTTAACTTTGATCGAATTTGAGATGATCCACCTAGATCACTCTGTCCTCATCTCCCTCTAGATCTGCAACTTCTGTTTTGGCATAGTCTTCCAAGCCATGATTTTTTGTATGAGAAGCACTTTATACGTCTATGCCTAGAGGTTCTCATCTCCTTCAAGCTTGTGATTAATCTTGGTACTGTTTTTTTCATCATGATAAAGTGAGAACCTCAAATGGAAATAGAGAGAATATAACATACCAGTGATATTGCTTCGACTGTATGCTTGCTTCAATGCTTCTTTGGAAGTGTAAAAACTCCTTCGTTCAAATTTAATACAAACGAAAATACAAAGAAGAATGGATCAAGGTTGTGGCCATGTTGGTAAAGCACTGTAAGTAATGGTTTGTGAAATTATTAGTTTAGTTTTATTATCTAGAACTAGGAGACTTAAAATTTGACTTGATTTAATAGAAGGGGCATGAATCCACGATCGTTTAGTCATGCTCGAATCACCGAGCTTAAATAATCAGTTATGCAATATAAGTAATAACCAAATAATTTATAGTATTTCTTTGTAAATAAATGATAATTTAAAGAAATGATAAATATATTTTATTCATATCGCCGATTTAGGGTAAAACCCTACTATTTAAAAATATACAACAGAGGTGTAAAACCAAAGAGTTTAAGCTCTTCTAATACCTCTCGGCTTCAAACAAAATTTACAGAGTGAGGCTTTAATATGATTTCTTTCATTTACATATATATACATAGTAACAAGAACAAAACCAAAATTTACAGTCGCGGCCTAAGCCGAAAAACCCCACATAAAGCAAGGGTTTTAACATCAATTAAAAATAGTGAATTAAGTAACCTAGGTAAACCAAAACCACGAGGGTTTTACAGGCCACAGAAACCAAACAACAAATGTCCCATAAGGGACCGAACGCGAAAGAATAGCCATGGGGTATCCAAGGCTTACCCATGAGAAAGTCGTTGCCACAGCCTCGCTCCAACCACGTAGAGGGACAGTTCGACACTTGTGAACAATGAAGAATGATAATCTAAATACCATGTATAAAAAATAAACAACTGTGTAATAAAAACAAATATGCAAAGATAACAACAGGATTAATAGCATTTCTTACCTCAAATTTTAACTGAAACATGACCACCCACAAGTAGTAGAACAACTACCAATGCGAGGAGGATTAAACCCTTCATCGACTGCAAGAGAGAAAGAGATTACAACATAGTATCGACCAACGGTGATAGAGAGAGTTAAAGCCACCGGCCAAGCAAGTATGAAAGATTGTGCCGCAATGGTTTTTCAACCAAAAACACAGTATATTATGAAACCCTATGACCCAGCAAATCTCAAGCTATGAAGCCATGACTCCCACTACCGAGCCAAAGAGGTAAAGGACTTTACAGACTGACGGACCCGAACTGAGCAAGAAGTGGAAGTTAAAACCACAGAGGAAAGAAACCAATCCATTCTAGGCAGTTGAGGTATCCCATTATGAATTTTCTCCCTTAGTTTCCAAAGCAGATTTACGAAGGGTGAAAGACCAGAAGCAAGTTAGGCGACTGTCACTCAAACTAGTTGCAGAAATTGTCATGGAGGTCGAGGTGTAGTAGCAGAACAGCCGGAGGCTGAGAACGATGGAGGGAATGACAAGTTAGGGTTGCAATTTCCTTTTAACTACTTAACACTTGGCTATGATGAGTCCATGTACTCATTGGAAATTATTTGCATGCAGTGGGTAAATCCTTATAGTCCTGGTGTGTAATCATTGAGAAGTTTGTTTTCCAATCATTCTTTGTTGTTTCGAAGTTCCACCATAGTCTTTATTCCCTTTGTCAACCTAGCATGCACGTCGCATGGTAAATAATTATTCATTACTATAAAAACTACGCAATAACAATCATCAAAGGCGTGGGGAATAATACGACCCATCTTATACATTTTGGCATGCATTTTCAATCAAACGATTTTAAATTTTTTCAAAAGATTAAACCATAAAATTATCGTGGAACGTGGATTGCTCCTTGACCCCTTGCATTTATACATTGCACCTTCTCATAGATTCCAAGGTATTCGCTCAACCAACAACTTTAACTCTAACCTAAGTTTATACTTGTTATACAGCTGATTGGCACCTCTCCGTCCGAGTGCTGACATCCCTCAGGTCGGCACACAAAATGACACTTATGGATTGAGGTTTGCCTAGTTTCATTATACCTTGGTTGATGATGAAATACATTACCTATATGCCCAACTGGTTACTTTGCTATTTTGAGATTTTGAGTGTATGCACGACTATCTCTATTGGCATATCGCACATATGCGTGATTATTATGTTCAGCAGGTCGCGCATACATCTATGCGCGGGTTGCTCTTGTACATAGTCGCGCATGATGCGCGGGTTGCTTTACTACAGACCCGCGCATAGTTTTTTCGAAATTAGTTTTTAAAAAAAC
>LPNX010581801.1:469743-494311 GCA_001517045.1 Pseudotsuga menziesii | reverse complement strand
TCTTAGGTTAATTTATTTTCCTTTACATTAATCGAACTGCTACTAAGGAATCCAGATTCCTTAGTAGGTGTTCATTAGCACAAGCTAGGGTGAAAACCCTAGCTACACTCATCCAGACAATTAATTATTTAATTAAATAATCAAACTATAGGTTACATTCTTTATCAAAGTAAGATATAATTAACTAGATATTCATGGACCAAAATTCATCCCTAACCACTCTATTTAATTTTTCTACCTGAACCCATAGGGATTGGATGGGTTAGGAGGATGACAAGGAGGGGACATTACAGATCTATATGATCTGACCATGCACAATGAACTATTACGGGCCTTAATAAGCCACAAATTCTATTTTGGAACACGAGGGTAAACCAGTTGAGTCTCCCTTAGAAACTCCATTGGTGGAAGAATCACGATTGATAAAAAATGTTGAGTACATAAAATGGATGTGGGATAATGAATCCCTCATGGTGAAGTTTTCTCACATTAAGAAGAGAAAATATTAAATACGTCTTTCGATGCTTGTTTTATCCATACATTGCATAAGACTCATCCATCATACAAAAGGGGTATTGTTTTGGATTATGTCTTCTCTTTTGATCTAGAATTATGTTCTCTCTTATGGAATGAGAAACCAACAAGTATAGGGAAAGTTTTTTGCATTTATCAAAGAGTAGAGGAATTCCATGTTGCTAAGAAGGAGAAATATATTGGGAGTTTTGCATGTGATGAACTACCTCACAATGGCTCTTACATGGATGACCAAAAACGAGTTGTTGCACGTTTTGAACCATATGTAGAATGCCACGAATGAAGTGGAAGAGTCGAGTTCACTAGTGGATTTGTTGATTATTCCCAGTAATAATGATAAATTTCAAAAGGGCGAGGAGAAAATCATCCTTGTAGATTTTATTCTTCACAAAGATCCTTCGGTTGATCAAGTTTTGGATACTAGGGTCAGTCATGACCCGATTGAATCAAGGATAATGGAGGTGTTTCAAGAAGCTAATTTGAAAAGTTTTGGCTTTACTATTTTTTTCTTAATAACTAATGAGGAACCACATACCAAGTTTCAATTAAAAGACGCAATAAGTACATATTTTATCTCAAAATACTGCATGATTGGTTGCACTGGAGGGTTGACTATGTTCAATTTCATCTCATCATTGGGTATATTTTGATTAAATAATATATTGATGGATATTGATGGATCATGTCAATTGTGATCAAAACCCGGAATAAGGGCCACCATGCCCACATTAAATAAATAATAATAACAAAGTAAATAAGTAAAGTTTTGGGGTTCTATGGGTAGTTCTTTCGGTTCACAATTCACAATTTCCTTTTTCCACATGGTCTTTTCCTTTTCATCTATTGCCATGTTATCATTTTAAACATTTGTCGTTTCCAGCATGCAGTTTCTTGATATAATAATTCCTTACGGATGTATAGGAAAGTCATTTCCTTTATCAACATTATCTTTATTGATTTCAAGTTGTAGTGGTATGTGCCAAACTTTTACACCTTCAATGGTGCCTTATGCTTATATGTAGATCAATGTTTGGATGTGGATGGTTGTCTTTCCTTTGTGCAAATGTTGAGTCTAGTAAGATGGGTAGGGTTGAATAGACAATAGGAGTCTTGAATCATTTTATTGTTTTGCCTCTTCAGCTGTTTTAGTTGAGTCATCTTTCTTCAGTCAACTTCCTCTCCATCATTAGGGATATGACACGACATCATTGCACTTCTTCTGTTTTATGCTTCATGTTTGGGTAGAGTTTCCATCACTAGCTTTTCATCCCAACAAGTCCTTTCCCATCGACTCTAAAACATCATTTCAAAAGTGAATCCAAGAGCTAGAGTGCCTTAATGGCCATTAGCCTCATTAGCGTCCATCTTGAACCCAACAAGGTTGATCATCATTGGGTCTTGATTGGATGAGGTTTTTCATTGTTCGACTCCATAACATCTTTCACAATAATAGGTTAAGCCTTATACCTTGGATCCCATTAGCCTTATTCATGGTTGTTCATCGTGCCTGGAAGGTGTTTACATTATTGGAATCTGACTATGTGGTTTCCCCTTGCATGTTGACTTCAACGCATTTTCCAACTAGGGGAATCGTACATGCTGGTGGTCGCAAGTTGTGATTGCAAATGGGAATGTATGTGGCTTTGTTACTTTCTTTTTCTGATCAACAAAGAGCCCCACATTTGAATCCATAGCCCATAGGACATACATAACTTATCTACAAACCAAAGATACATAAACCATATTTTCATGGTTGCAAAGTATAGAGTTCCTAAGGTTCTCGGTATCCCTTAGGCAAATCCCATCCCCTTGAGTCGCCATTGTTAACCCCCATATTTTCCCATGCAAATTGGAGGGTTAAGATCCACCTTATTTCATTAGGATAGATAGATTTAATAGGCATAATATTGTTTCCCATATGGTTCAAATGTAGGTTGGTTCAGTGATATCATCCAAGTTCAGAGTCAAAGACATTGCACAGCTTTTTCATCAGTCTTGGAGAAGATTTCTATTTTTAATAGTTTTCATATTTTTAGGAGACATAGTTTGAAGCTTTGCATCGTAAAGATGGTCACAATTCCAGCATCCTTACGATCTCAAGATTACAATGATCCCTTTTTGGATGACATGCCTGATGTTTTTGTTTTTAGCAGTTAGGGTTTGACTTGCATGGCTTTGCATGGCATTTTTAGGCCCATGCATGGACTTGCATGTTTTTGCATGAAAAAATATTCAAACATGCGAGCATTTTTCTATTTTTAGTATTGGTCCATGCATGTGTGACATGTTTCATCCATGCATGTGTGACATGTGTCATCCATGCATGTGTAACATGTAGCATCCATGCATGCATGACATGCGGTAGAATGCATGGGCACATGCATGAGAAAGAGAGCACATTCTTGGAACCAGCGTGAACTAGACTTGAACATGATGGATGCATGATACCTCCTCCACTTAACCTAGCCTTGAAAAGGGTGCTTTCACTTAAATAAAGCTTGCAAGATAGCTAAGACTCAGTTGCGAGTGAAGTGCATAAAGTGAAGTTAGACTAGGAGCTTAACTCATGCATTATAGACAGATAAACTAAAAAAAGCAAAGATGCACTCTCTCATGCATACAAATGAACTACAAAAAGGGGGATGCACTCCTTTATGCCTATGTGATCAGTAGTGGGGGTGCATTAGGGCTTTTAGGCCAATCTATATAGTGAAGCTGGATCAAAGGGAGGGTGGAATTTCTTCTCAATAATAACGACGTATATATCTTCTATTCTCCTTCGATTATCTCTTAGATTCTTTATTTATGTGCAAGGATCATCATTGGATCAACTTTGTAACTGTCTCTATGCTGGAATCAACAATTTGGCTAATGCAAAGCAAAGTTTGACTATGTTATTTCTCTAGCTTTTGAATTTGTTGATGCATCGATATATCTATGTGTAAATTGTAGAAGTTAATATGGATTATATTTTGATGTTTTTGGTCATTTAGAGCGTTTTTCTTCCATCCATTTACCATTTAAAACTATTGCATGCAGGAAATTTCCACCATTAAAACCAAAAACTATTTTTTTTATCTCTTGGGCAAGCTTATTTGCAGGTCAAATATCACATTGTTATTGTTGTTATATGAGTTTGCATTCCATATTTATAGGCAGGACAACAACGCACAAAGGTTAGGGACACCCCCCTGAGATTGGTATGCAACGGCCCAAATGGAGTGGAGGTTCTCGTTGACAAATTGGATGAATTTTTCGACAAGTTGTACTATTGTTTATTGTTGATTTCAAGAATTTTAGATCATCTTTACAGGAAGAAATTAGTGCTAACACTACCCAAGCCCACCTATAGACCTACATCATTAGATTTCTTAGTTCAAATAAGAAATTACAGATCACAAAATAACGCAAATCCTAATATGCTAATTATCAATGGAAGGATGAATCATTTATGGTGCCTTACTTGTGAAGATATGGGATGTGTAATTGGGATCAACCTTACTTGGGAGAGCACCATGCCAATTATGAATAATGCCCATGGATTGTTTTTGTTTCCTTCAAATGGAGATTATTCTATATCCTCGAGTTAATGCATGGGCTAAAATTTCTTGATTTTTGCAAAATAGTGTCGAAATTTGATCAAACGTACCTAAAAAGTGGGACCAACAATGACACAAAAGAATATTACATCAATCCAAATCTCCTTCATTGTGAAGTATATGAAATACGAGTAATAAAAATATGCTTCTAGAGGAATACATTAATAGTTATAAAAAACCTATGAGAAAGACATCACACTATCAAGTCCAACACCATATTTATCTATTCCCAAGTGTTCCATTACCCAATAAACCACTATACCATAAATCTTTTTACAAAAAAAATAGATTCAATGCCAAATATAAGATCTCTCATAGAATGGACATATATGATTAAACACATCTTGTCGAAGGCCCCCATCATTCTTTGGCCCAACTAAGATGACATTTGACACCCACGCATTACTTACCATACCTTCAAAATATCACCACGCCTATGTCCGATTGCTACAGGTAAATCGCCCACCGCCGTCTAGTGCGTAAGACGACCATAGACGCGCTTTGGCTGTCCACCCTCATGCTGCCAGAGAAGAGGCTTACACGAGGCTTTATGAAGTGGATATATTATTCAAAAATATGAGAAAGATACGCCCGTCTAGCTCAGTTGTGGTCGTGGGTTCGAGCCCCACGGTGGGCGCTTGTGATTTTACTCTTTTCTCATTGATGTATATCAAAGATAATTTTTGAGAAAAAAATGTATATCAAAGATAATGTTTGGATTAAAAGCTTCTATTTTGAAAATTAAAATAATTCTTTTATGCTTTTTGAAAATTAAAACAATTCTTCTAAAAATGTATATCAAAGATAGTGTTTGAATTAAAGCAATTCTTCTATGTGAGAAAAAAATGTATCAAAGATAATGTTTGAATTAAAAACTTTTTGAAAATTAAAACAACCAACACAAATAGATAAACTGCTTCATTCATTGGAGTTGGGTGGTAGCCATTCTGAAAAAGATAATGATAATGTTTGGATTAAAACTTGTTGAAAATTAAAAGAACCAACATAGATGGATAAGTTGCTTCATTCAAACCTCTAATACCAAGAAACAAGAAGATACCATGTCCGTCTTGATAAAAAAAATAAAAATTTACCGTATAAAGTCACCAAATCAAAAATTTTAAATATATTCATTCATTTCCTCATTCAAAATGAAGCTTGCTTATTTGTCCTTCTCTGGCTGCATCCTCTTAAAATTCCATTTCACTTTAACCGTGTCTCTCCTCGCTATAGCAACTCTTCATATCAATAAACAATTTCAAAAATTAATACTAATAATTCTTTACACCAAGTTTAATTACTAACTAAAATAAGAAATTAATTAATTATTAACCAATAGAATAAGTAGCGAAGTTTCCTAGGCAATAGTACAAGGTATATTTTGATTGAAAATTTATAAAATAAAATTAAGTTATAAATAAAAAACATGGGCAATGGTGAAGGGTATATTTTGATTGAAAAATTAAAAAATAAAATTAAGTTATAAATAAAAATATATGGGATTTTTTAGTTTTTATTTTCTTATGCAATGATTTATTTTGAAAATCAAAATTTATGATATAATAATGGTATCAAACAATATATTTAGATAATTGAACATGTCTTGTTTGTAAATCTTTACTGCAAAACCGTAGCTAGGGTTGGTTCTTTTCTATAAACTACTTGGAGTTAAGCCTATCGTCATCGTTGGGCCTAGTACTAACAAAGTGAAAAAATTAGGAATTTTTTGTTTTTTATTGTTATAGATCGTTTTTTGCCTAATATAATATTTTTGTTTGAATATGTTGCTTTCTTCAAGTTATTGAGGTTATGACAAATGAATAGTTGGGCAGAGCGATCTAGGCCTACTAGGCCTAAAAGTTGTCCTCCAAGTGGTAGATCTATTTCGACTATCCAATTGATGGGGTGCCAGGTTCTATACTAAAAAAACATTATGTTGAAAAGATGTTATTCCCTAACAAAGTCAGGATAGTTGGGGTTACAATGATTGATGTCATTTCGACTTCAGGGGATGGAATAGTAGGTGGATTTTCTCCTTGAAAACAATGTGTCAAATTAAACCCTAACCTTTCGGTGGATTTTTCTTCCCCGGTGCCTCATAGTGTTTCAATGGATGGGCTTGCTTCCCTCATCTCCTTTGGGGCTAGGCAAAATGAGGATAGGATGATCCATGATCAACCTATAAAGGTCTTATTCAATTCTCATCGTAGGCCTGAGAGGTTTGAGAAATCCGTTGTTGAATTGGTGCATGCCGATATCCAAAAGAAATATTCCTCTAGTAAGGGTTTGTTGGTGCCCTCTGGGGATCAAGAGTTGGGATCTGAAGATTTGGTTAAAGCTAGGAGAGTTGTTTGAAGGTCTTTTCCGAAAACTCAATGTAATCTCAAAGCCTTCAAAAGTCGAAATAAGCCTATGTGTGTGCTAGGGAAAGATGTTATTATGGATAGGGTTTCAAGCATATTGTCAAGGGCTCTTTTGGGATGTCTAGAATATATTAAGATGGCATTTGTCTTGATTATTGAATGGATGAAGACTCACTGAAAACCTCTAATAAATTATATTATAAAAGTGAGTATGCTTATGAATGGATGGAATTTTTTACAGTTTCTAATGGTGGAGAGTTTGCGGAATATTCTTGAAAAGTTTTAGGTTATTGGTAATGGATCTTTGGTTTTTAGTAGATGGCACACTAGTTTTGACCCATGGAAGGAAAAAATCACTCGTTGGAATATCTATTTCCCCCTCCCAGGTTTTCTGATTCATTAATTTGTGGACTTTGGAATCTTTTTTGGAGTTAGGTAACTCTATCATTTCATTTTGGTTGAGGAAGAAACCCTTCTGGCTACTGATAAAAAGATGCCACAAATTTATGTGGAAATGGAACTAGTTGAAGGTTTGCCTACATAAGTGGAAATAATTTGGTCCGATGGGTCTTGGATGCAAAGATTTTATTATTAGCAAATTCATTTTCGGTGCCATTTGTGCCGAGTTACTGGTCACCTCTGCAATGTGTGTCCAAGAAGACTCAAATCAATGTTATCAGATTATTTTGAAGTTGATTATTCTCAAAGTGATTCCCACAAATTACTTGACATCTCTTCAAAGCATCTGCTTCATATTCCTTTGGATGCCTCATCACCCAATGAATTGATGGGTAAGTTCAAAAACTGCCTGCCAATTGTGTTAAATTTTTTACCTAAGGAGTTTGTAAGTGACATGTTAAGGTCTAATCTAAAATTGATAGACTCAATATCGTGTGAAGGCTATTCTCTTATTCGTCACTTTTCTTCAGTTTTGCATCTTTTGGATATGGTCAATGGCCCCATCTCTCTTTCCTCAGGCTTGGTTGCAGACCCTATTTTCTCAGTTTCTCCTACTCCTAAAAGGGTTTTTAATCTAGTTATTAGTTTTCATTCTTTCAGGAATCGGGACAATTCATTTTTTCCTTCAAATCTTATGATGAAGTCAATATTTCCTGATTTAAGGGTTAACGAGGGCTTCGGAGTGGTTAGCTCAAGGTGCTCTTTGAATAACAGGGGGGATTTGAGTGCAAATTCGATTAGGGTTGTTTTCTTGATTTCTCAATGTGTTAATGGGGTTGGTGATGGGTTTCTGAATTTTCAGGGTGGTTCCAGTGGGGATCCTTAGACGAGGGTGGAGTGTAGGTATCCCTCTTTTGCGATTATTTATTCAGTATTTGATCTACTCTTTCCATAGTATTGTCACCCTTTCCAATTATTGACTTGTATGGTGTTTCTACTAATTATTCCCTAAAGAATGTCTCTATGGATTCCCCTCTTGAACTTGATCCTTCAAGTAAAATATTGATTTCTATGTTCTTAGGTAAATTGATGAAGAAGGAGGATGTATTCCCCATCTCTTCCATCTAGTTTCTAAATATTACCACGCAAAAAAGGTAAAAAAGATAATTTCTAAATTTTAGATCCCTCCATGCAGAAAAAAATGCGTCAATCCTAAAGTTTCCTCCTTAACTTTGATTAGTTGGTTTTTGAACCAATGGTCGCCTTCTTCTTCTCCTCTTGGGGCTCTTAGATAATGTAATGCCCCAACAAATGTTGATCAACGAAGAAGCTTATCTCCTTTAATATAATAGGTTTTGGAAGCTCTCCCAAAAGAGCGGCCCTTAAAATAATTTTGGAGGTACATCAACTAGATGTATTTTTTATTCAGGAAACAATGATCTCAAGTCTGATGGCCTATGATTTTTTCTTAAAAAATTGTCCTAATTGGGAATGTTGTGGATTAGATACTAGTGGATTATCAAGTGGGATCCTTGTTGCTTGGAATCCTACTAAGGCTTCGTTTAAACATCTCTTCACTTGTGTAGGGATCCTATTAGAAGGGAATCTAAGGGGTATAAAAAAGAATGTCAAAATTTTGAATTGTTATGGACGATATAATCAAACGAAGGATTTATGGGAGAAGGTGGTGGTCTCGGGGATTTTAAATGATCCTTTACTTATAATTGTAGGGGATCTTAACTTGACATTATCAGCAGATTAGATATGGGGCTCTGGTACTTCAATCGATCCTTTTGCAAAATATTTTAGAGTTATTTTTTATGAGTCTAATTCGTAGATGTTGTGCCGAGTGTTATGTATCCTACTGGGTCTAATGGAAGGATATGAATTTTAAATGTACAACATCAGGAGTCATTCTCTAGACTTCTGTGGTATCAATTCAAAAAATTGTGTTGTATCAAGTTAAGGACTTGTGTGGTATCAAGTCAAGGACTTGTGTTGTATCAAGTCATAAACTTGTGTTGTATCAATTTAAGGACTTGTGTGGTATCAAGTCATGGAATTGTGTTGTATCAATTTAAGGACTTGTGTGGTATCAAGTCATGGTATTGTGTTGTATCAAGTCATATCTATGTCCTCTTGTATTGAGGTGGGATGCTTGTATTGTGACCTTGTGTTGTATCAAGATTGGATTATTATGTTTTATCAAAACTAGTCTTGTGTTGTATCAAGACTGTAGACTTGTGTTGTATCAAGTCTGGACTTGTGTTTATTAAGTCAAATGATTCTCATAGATGGTACCCTGTGATATTGATCTCCTTAAATAGAGAAGGTCTTGTGGTGTATCAAGACTAGGGTCTTGTGTTGTATCAAGACTGGAGACTCATGTTTTATCAAGTCATGAGGATATACTATGTAATGTATTGCTAGTCATGGTCACTAGGTGTTATAAGTCTCCTTTAGGGATTATCTACCCCTAGAATGAATTACTTTAGCATTTGAGTATATGACCTAAGGTAATACATATGATCATTAGTATGGGACAATTCTTCTGAGTATGATATAATAAGATAGTGAATTAATTAATACACATATGGACCATGTAGTTTTTAATTAATGGTAATGAGATAAAGCATAGAGAAAGAGAATGGATTCAAATTGCACATGTATGCCTCAAGTGAACTCGAACTATGAAGGCATCATTTAATCCTAAGTTGTAAATAAAGAATGCATCAGTTAAAGAAGGAACATATCCTTGATCATGCAAAGTGTTTGTACATGGGTGACATTGATTGTGAAGTGCCAAATACTTTCAGTTAATCTCCTAAATTTATGGCCATGCAGTCAATTGAAGATTGAGTTCAACTCAGTCAGTTCACAATCAATTCAATTAGTTCACATTCAGTTCAGTTCAGTTCAGTACGGTTCAGTTTCGTTCACTTCACTTCACTTCACATTTAGTTCAGATATCTCACATTCAGTTCATGTCAGTTAGCATCCAATTAAAGCTAAATAAAGAAGGAGGGTGCTTATCTTGTGCATGCAAGAGAATCTGAAGGGTCGGTTAGGCACTAGAGTTTAGGAGGGCGCTAATGTTTGCATGAGAGGAATTCTAGTGCATGCTACTCGCAATGAATATTCCATGTATGATCCCAGTGTGTTTACTGAGCCTCAAATTCACCCCCTTCTACATGCTAGGTTTTTTTGTCTTGTTAGTAATATGTGAGGCATATGGCAAGCTCAATACAGTTTGCATTCAATTGTTTTTGCAAGGTTGCTTTGGATATCTCTTCTCTATTGTTGTCATGACATATCTTACCAGGAAATATGTTGATGTGTTGTAAATCATTCTCTGCAAATCTATCTATCATACTCAAATAATTGTTGGGTTTTTCATCCTCCGTGTTTGGATGGTTTTCCTAGGTTACACATTGTCTCTTATGGTGATTGTTTTTTGTGGCTGATTTATTCTTGAAGATTCATATATTGATGATATAAATAATGATATGTGGTTGATTTAAAGATTCATAAATGGCTGATATAAATTTGATTATGTGGCTGATATAAATTTGATTATGCGGCTGATATAAAGTTTATTATGTGGCTGATTTAAAGTTCATAAAGTGTTGAAATTGTTTGATAAAAGTTTTGAAGTTTAAGCAGCCCCAATTTTGCTCAAACGTCAACATGGTATCAAAGAATAGGGCATGAAAGAGCTTAGTTTTGTGCGAAAATATAAGCCTCAATAGATCTTGAATACTTTAGAAAAATATTGCAGACATGACATCAGTTTCTATTTGATTGAAGGTCGCCTTGAAGGCACTTCCAACTTCAACACATGGAAGGAAGGAGTGATGAATATTCTTTAGGAGCATGATCTTGATTCATTCATGAATTCTATGGTAGAAGAGCCTACCACTGATGCAGCAGGAATAATTTACAAGAAGAATCAAGCAAAAGCAAAGAGTATTATATATGGCTCCATGAAGCACAATCTTATGTCGGTAATCACACCATTGAAGATGACAAATGAGTGTTTTGAAACACTTATGAACTTGTATGAGAAGAAGGATCCCACTCAAAAGAGGGTTTTGAAGAACAAGTTGTGCAACCTAAATATGGAGAAGGATGAGACCGTAGCATCATTCTTCACAAATATTTTACAAGTGAAAGATCATCTTGTAATCATCGATGTGGTGACAGATGGGGATGACCTTCTTCAAACTTCCATCGATGGAATCCCTTCCTCATGGGAGAATTTCTTAGCACTAGTAAATGGAAGACAAGAGAATACCAACTTTGAAAGACTATGGCATGATTGCATCCAAGAAGAAGGGTGCATCCAAAGCAAGGGTGTGTGCAATAAAGAGGAGAATCTTTCCCTAACAACAAGAATGAAGAAAGGGAGGAAGCCATTCACTCCTAAGAAATTATTTCATGGAAAGAAGAATAAGTTCAACAAGGAATTTGACAAATCAAAGGTTGAATTCTTCTATTGTGGAAAGAAGGGACACTTTGCGAAAGAGTGTTATGCAAGAAAGAAGAAATAAGGAAGGATTCATGCATCCACTGCCATGGAAGGAGGTGAACCTTCTCAAAATAAATCATCTGAGGAAGCGGATGATCGAAAGGAATATTTTCTTTAGTGGAGAAGAGAATTTTCTCTTGGTTTCATGGGATCCATATTCCCATGCAGAGATTCACTATATAATACATGCAGTAGGTTTTTCCAATTTTTAAAGTTGCAGTGAATAAAGAAGGGCTCCAACTATCTCCCCAAGGGTGCAGAGATCAAGAGGGAGCCCACACAAAAAATAAAAATGAGTACTTTATATTTTGATTGTTATATGTCGTTATAAATCAGATCTAAAGTTTTTTTATATGTTTCATGACTGTCATATAGGCCTATATTCCTGGACTTGGAATTGTGTTGAGCATATACATTGTTTTTATGTCTTTATTGGCATGTTATCGATCTCATGAGTCCATATTATGCGATGTGATATAGGACTGATATAAGACTTATGTAGGACTGATATATACTTATATATCACTAATATAAGGCTGAAAAATTCCCTCATAAGACATTATAATTAGGGTTGCATGCTTTCTTCATAAGTTGTGAACATAGGACTACATGATTGGCCATAATATATCAGATAGAGGGCTACATGCTTGCATCATGAGGTATGAATATGGGGATTCATATTTATTTCATGAACTATGAATTTTTTGGATTGATAGGACTGATATAGGGATGCATATCAGTACATAAGATTATAATGGGTTATGCTAAAATAGTTGGTCAATACCATTACATAACTGTGTAAATCATTATCAGTATATTGAGAGTATTTCATGTGAATAAAATTCATGAGTATGAAATGGTTCTAACCATTAGAATAATTTTTATTGTATGGAAAATCCATATGCCCTACAAGAAACGACATGAATGTGGATTTATTCCAATGGATGAGCCTGAAAGAGAACAGTTTGGGAGGTTCTTATGCCTCTTGGGAAGAAGACAAAATAAATGCCTTAATACTATTATGAGAGATGTAAAGAGTCCCGAAGATAAATCTTTTATATTCTTTACATTCATATGTCAAATAAAATCTTCAAACATAGATGATCATAAGTCTCAGTGATGGAGGACCTAGATTACGATTCTCACATCTAGATGGTGATAGCGAGAAGCTAGATTCGCTAACTCCTGAAGAACTAGTGTAATTGGTTGATGTACCTCCTATAAAAAGGAGACCTGTATGAAGCTCATACTCCAGAAGGAAGATCAGAACAGTATTCAAGAATCTTGTTATGATTCTTAATATTAGAGGTGTGCCAGTCATTGGATAAGATTTTCCTCAGTTAAAGCAAAATGTGTTGGTTGTGGAGCCTAATATTCCAGATCTAGAGATATTATTTAGTTGTGTTTGTACCGCAGGTGTACTGTACACTCATTCCCCCTGCCTTGGTGTTCAAGGGAAACACCCCCGAGACATGGGGGTTTGGGGGCAGCGCCCCCAAGACATGGGGGTTCAAGGGCAATGGGGGTTCGGGGGTGGAGTCCCTGAGAATTTTTTTTGGGATGTGTGTTGGCCAACAGTTTTGCGGACCCATGGTATTGGGTTAACCATAGTATTTTCCCATGGTATTTCCCCTATAAAAGAAAGCATTGTAACATGACTGTGCATGGTATTATTTTGTATTGGAAGAGACTGCGAGAGCGTGAAGAGGAAGTGCAGCAGTTTTGCTACAGGTTGTATCCCTTCATCTTTCTGGACTGTAATAAAAGGACTGGAAATTTCTTTGTGGACGTAGCCCATCGTTTGGGTGAATCATGTTATATATGTGTCTCTCTATAATGTTTTAATGTGTTTTGCATATTGTTTAATGATTTAACTGTATATGTGTTATTGCTCTACGGTCCTGTTTTCTAACAAAATGTGCAGCATATTTCTTGAAGAGTTTCGGGATGATGGACTAAATGTCCATAGACATCTCTATGAATATAAATCTAAAGTTTAAATCAGATTTGGAAGATCTCAAAAGTCAGTTAAGATGTATCTATATTATTCACAGCTCCCAGGATCGATTATATCTTTTGTAGTCTATACATAGACATGTACAAAAAATCATGTGTTGTGGTACCTACTTGGTACAAGTGTATATGAGATTAGATATGTCTTGAACAATGGAATAAAGATTTAAAGATATATGAAATCTTACTAGTAAAGTGATCGAGGAAAGATCACATGTGTTGATCTAGATAGAGCATGTTGAAAAGTAGTAAAGCTTTATGAGGTTTCTATTCAGTTATATCTTAGACATGTTGCATATCCATAAATGAGTAGCATTGCCAACATTATTACTAAGCCTTTGTCTAGGACAAGCTTGGTATAGTATAGAAAAACTCCTCTAGTTGAAGAGGGGTATTGATGTGTCTTCACAGGCGGTAGCAGATAAAGTCCCCACCAGTTAGTCACGGTACATGACTTAGGCAGCTAGGGGTTGTGATACCTTGTGGAGAGAATCCGCATGAGCAGAGATATGGTTAAAGTCTTACAGACTATTGATACTCAAGATGATTTATAGTATGGGTTGTCAAAGAATAGTTAAACCTATCAGAGAAGTAATTGGGTTGTTGCAGTATAAAAGGAAGAATCACTAAGAAAGTTATCAGGCCTTGAAGAACATCACAAATAATGGAAATCTCATAGAGAACTTCTCTAGATAGAAGAATATTCTTGAATTCAATAAATGTTGAAGATTGAAAGAAAAGATGAGACTTTATTTTTGCATGATATTACACATTTGTTGTATAACGTTGTATATGATGGATTTAAAATCCATGATTTCCATTTTAGAGAAACTATATTATGGATCAGATCCAGATGGTGCTACTATGTGTAAGTAGTTGATTGGTCTCTTAAAGTGCCTAACATACATGTTGTATTTTTATGCTTGTGAATAAGCATATGTTTAAGTACCTTTTGAGGTACATTAGAATAGGCTCTTTATTGTATTTGATACATGGTAGACCTATCGTGCTATTCAACTATTGTTTTAACCTAAGATAATATATGCATATTGTATTTAGTACTACAAAAACCAAGTATTGCAGCTAGTACTATGGAACCAAGGTGTGTTTCAACTAGCACTAAGCGAAGTGTATTGCGTATAGTACTACAGGCTAAGGAGTAGTGTAAGCCTGGGAAGCTACCTAATAGGGTGAAAGACTTGAGCCTATAGTTATTAGTTGTTACTAGTCAAGCTTTGTGAAAAACCCTATGTGTTATGATAAATTGTATTGAGATGAAGTTTTACTTTATTGAAGTCATGGTCCTGTAAAAAAATGATTTCAGGATATAGATACTGATGAGCATATTGAAAATCTGTGGACAAACTGTGGTTAGTGACAAAGTTGAGATACTTCCAAGATAAGATTGGTTTGGCAGGAAATTCCTGGTAAAGTAGAGAATGTCTCCCTCGCTGAGAGGGAGTGTTAAATGTACATCATCATGAGTCATTCTCTAGACTTGTGTGGTATCAAGTCAGAAACGTGTGTTGTATCAAGTTAAGGACTTGTGTGGTATCAAGTCAGGGACTTGTGTTGTGTCAAGTTAGAAACTTGTGTTGTATCAAGTTAAGGACTTGTGTGGTATCAAGTTGGGACATTATGTTGTATCAAGTCCTATCTATATCCTTAGGTATTGAGGTGGGATGCTTGTACTGTGATCTTGTATTGTATCAAGATTGGATTCTTTTGTTGTATCAAGATTGTATACTTGTGTTGTATCAAATCTAGACTTGTGTTGTATCAAGTCAAATGATTCTCATAGATGGTAACTTATGAGATGGATCTCCTTAACTGGAGACAATCTTGTGTTGTATCAAGACTAGGGTCTTATGTTGTATCAAGACTGGAAACTTGTGTTGTATCAAGTCACAAGGATATACTATGTGATGTATTGCTAATCATGGTCTCTAGGTGTTATAAGTCTCCTTTAGGTATTAGCTACCCCTAGAGTGAATTACTTTAGCATTAGACTATATGACCCGGGGTAATACATATGATCATTAGCATGGAACAATTCTTCTGAGTATGATATAATAAGATGGTGAATTAATTAATACGCATATGGACCATGCATTATTTAATTAATGACAATGAGATAAAGCATAGAGAAAGAGAATGAATTCGAATTGAACATGTATGCCTCAAGTGAACTCGAATTATGAAGGGGGCCTCAGTTAAGCCTAAATTGTAAATAAAGAATGTGTCAGTTAAATCAGGAACATATCCTTGATTCATGCAAAGTGTTTGTACATGGGTACCACTGATTGAGAAGTTCCAAATACTTTCAATTAGTCTCCTAAATTTATGGTCATGCATTCAGTTGAATATTGAGTTTAGTTCATTCAGCTCACAATCAGTTCAATCATTTCACATTCAGTTCAAGAAGTTCACATTCAGTTTAGATCAGTTAAGTTCACTTCACTTCACTTCACATTCAATTCAGATAGCTTGCATTTAGTTCATGTCAGTTAGCATCCAGTTAAAGCTAAATAAAAAAGGAGGGTGCATATCTTGTGCATGCAAGAGAATCTGAAGTGTCAGTTAGGAACTGGAGTTTAGGAGGGAACTAATGTCTGCATGAGAGGAGTTCTAGTGCATGCTACTCTCCGTGAATGTTCCATGTATGATCTTAGTGTGTTTACTGAACCTCAAATTCGCCCCCTTCTGCATGCTAGGTTGTTTTTCCTTGTTATTAATATGTGAGGCATATGGCAAGTTCAATACAATTTGCATTCAGTTGTTTTTTCAAGGTTGCTTTGGATCTCTCTTCTCTATTGTTGTCATGACATCTCTTAGTTGGAAATATGTTGATGTGTCATAAATCATTCTCTGCAAATATATCTATCATACTCAAAGAATCATTGGGTTTTTCATCCTCTGTGTTTGGAGGGTGTTCCTAGGGTACATATTGTCTATTGTGGTGATTGTTTTATGTGGCTGGTTTACTCTTGAATATTCATATATTGTTGCTATAAAGAATGATATGTGGTTGATTTAACGATTCATAAATGGATGATATAAAGTTGATTGCGTGGCTGATATAAAGTTTCTTATGTGGTTGAGTTAAAGGTCATAAAATGTTGAAATTGTTTGATAAAATTTTTGAAGTTTAAGCAGCCCCAATTTTTCTCAAACATCAACAAGGACAAGCTAGTGTGGAGAAAAGACTTGATAGATTTTTATTGGTTGAGAGTTTTAAAATATTTGTGTGGTAGATTTAGATCGTGGTATTTATCTTCTAGAGTTTCTAACCACAAACCAATTTGTCTTTAGTTGGATTTTGATAAGCCTTTTTCTCATGTTCCTTTTAAATTCAACCATAGTTTGCTACAAGGTGTGGACTTATGTGACCTAGTAAAAAATAAATGGGATTCTATTATATTCAGGGTTGTGTTTCAGCTATGCATAGACTTGTTAGAAAATCGGAGTTATTAAATAAGGATGTATCCTTTCGGGAGAAAGGGAGAAAAAAGAAAACAAAAAGGATCTACTCTACATTGAAGTTGAAATTGAAGTTATGTCAGCTGTGGTGGATGAGGATATGTTCTTTGATATCAAGAAGGAAAATTGATTGAATTATACTAAAAAAAAGCAACCCTATTAAATATGGAAGGAGAAACTTGGCGCATAAAAAGTACAACATTTTGGTTGTTTAAGGGTGACAATAACACTAAATTCTTCCACTATTATGTAGAGAAGAAACAATAATTCCATCTAGGAACTGAAACTTTCCAACGAGGATTTGATTTCATATCGAAAATATTTGGAGATGGTTGTTATTAGTCATTTTAAGGATATATATAGTGAAAGTAAATATGTCTCTATCGAAGCTCAAATGCATGTTCTTCAGCATTATCCCATATTCTTCAATAGTGAAGAAGGAATGAAAATTGGTGAGGTTGTTTCATTGGAGGAGATTAAGGACATATTAAAGAAATTTTCCAAGGATAAAATTTTTGGTCTAGATGGGTGGACGTTGGATTTTTTTCTCCATTTGTTTGAATTGGTAAGGGTTGATATATTGGATGCACTTGAAGAATCAATACTGAAAGGAGAGGTGATTGGTAGTATGAATTCTACTTTTATTGCTCTCATTCCAAAAAAGGATCAACATGATTCTTTTAATGAGTACAGACCAATTTCCTTGTGCAATTTGATTTACAAAGTTATCTTAAAATCAATTGCAAATAGAATCAAACCTTTTTTTGCTCGAGTTATATCTAAGGAGCAATTTGGATTCCTCTCAAACCAGCAGATCTTGGACGCTATAGGGGTGGCTCAAGAAATCATTCACTCCATTAAATCTAAAGGTATTTTGGCTCTTTCTTTGAAAATGGACTTAATTAAAGCTTATGATCGAGTGGACTGGACCTTTATGTGTTTGGTTCTCCTTCATATTAGTTTACCTATTGAAGTGAGGAATTGGATCATGGCATGCATCTCTTCTGTAAATTTTACCATTTTGGTCAATGGATCTTCTACATATTTCTTTAAGGGTCATGGAGGGCTTAGGCAGGGCTATCCAATGTCTCCTCTTATGTTCCTATTGGTTATTGAAGGTTTAAGTAGGCTTATTTGTGAAGCCAAAAAGCAAAAAAGAATTAAATGTATAAAAATTCCCCCTTGTCTTTCTGTAACACATCTTCTTTATGTAGATGATGTTTTGATATTTCAGATCAGTTCTTTGGTTGAGTGGGAAAACTATTTAATTGTTATTAATATATTTTTTAAAGCCTCTGGTATGGATGTCAGACAACAGAAATCAATGTTTCTACATAATAGTATTGAATAGGATATGTGTGGCCAAATTCAACAGATTCTCCCTTGTTAGATGGCTTCTTTGGATGATGGTTTTAAGTACCTTGGGTACTTTCTAAAACGATATTGTTATAAAAAAGAGGATTGGTTCTGGATTCTCAAAAAAGTTGAAAGAAGCATATCCAATTGGTCATATAAATGGTTATGACTTGGTGCAAGGTTCATCCTTGTAAAGTCAGTTTTAGAAAGTATTCCTCTATAATAGATGTATTTTTTCATTTTCCTTAGGTCTATTATTCAAGGAATTAGAAGAAGGATGTTTCACTTCCTGTGAGTTGGTAATTCCTCTAGAAAAAGTTTCACTTATCAAGCTAGGAAATCTTATCTTTCCCTAAAAAATAGGTTGGATGGGGCTTTACAAACTTGAACTAGTTTAATTCAACATTAAGTCTTAAGAGACATGGGATGGCCTATGGAGTCAAGTTTTGAAAGAAAAATATATCAAGAAGTCCTCTATTGTTGATTGTATTACAAAGCCAATTAAATCTTGTACAAATGCTTCAATTGTTTGGAAGGGGTTTGTTCAGTCCTTCCCAAAGATGGGAGAATGGCTATCTTGGAATATATGGAATGGTTGTCAAATGGTTATAGGTATTGATCCATTTGTGGGATATGAGAGTAATTATAAATTTTATGCTCCCTTGGTAGATTACTTTGATGGTTTAAATAGTGCCATTTTGGCGTAGGCTAGGAATCCATAGGGTTTTGATTGTTATCAGTTATATTGGTATAAGGCTCTTGGTTTGGGGTTGGCTGTTTCTCTTGCGGAAGAATGGAATTTATTTATATTATCTTTAAACCAATATGGAATTAGACTAGTTGAAAGAGAGGATGTTATTGCTTGGGATTGGAAGGGAGAAAGTGGAATTATTACTGCTAATTCTGCATATAAAAAATTTACAAGAGGTTGAGGTAAGTGAGCCCAGTTGGTGGTCTACGTAATTATAGAAATGGTGCATTCCTTTAAAACTTGAATGTTTTATTTGGTTATGTCTCCAAAATAAAATTTTAACTTGGGACAATCTTCTTAGAAGGGGTTTTAATGGTCCTATCATTTTCTTCTTATGTAAAGAAGCCGATGAAATTATTTGTCACTTGTTTATTCATTGCTTCTTTATCCAAAAGGTATGGGTTGAAGCATGCAAATTGATGAATTTCAATGTAGACTGGGAAGGAATGGATTTTAAAAGTTGTATGTATGATTGGTTCAACAAACCAATGCAGTACAAAGAGCTCCCTCTTTTGGTCATTTAGTTTACCTAGAAAGCTCGAAAGAAGTCTATTTTTGAATAAGATGGCCCCCATATACTCAGTCAATGATTCTTCTATTGGTCTCTATTTTAAATTTTCTAAGAGAAAACTACACAAGCCTGTAAAAATTCAAAATAGACCATATTGATGAATCTATGTCTATAGGTTATCTTGATGGTGCTTAAAATGGTAGATGGTGTGGCGATGGTATGGTGTTACAAGTGCATCAAAAATATTTCATTAACCTTTGGATGGGATGTGGTAGAGGAATGAACAACAAAGCTAGGCTTCTTGCTTACTATGGGGACTTTTATGGTTTGCGAAGCAAAGATGGATTTTTCAGTTACATGTGACAGGTGATTCAAGTGTGAAATTGGGTATATGGAAATTCAAAACTACAGGTTCTATAGTTGGAACAGTGGAGAAACAAAGATAGTGAGTTGAGTTGGGGAGCGAAAGGAGGAGCTCTATTGGAAGGAGAAATCTAGGAACCAATGGTTGTAGGAAGGAGGGAGAAATAAAAAATTCTATCACCACACAGTGGTCCAAAACCATCAAAGGGAAAAACTAATGAGGTTAAAAATAGAGAATGGGCAGTATGTAGAAACTAGGGAGGACATGGAAATTAAGCTAGTTCGGTACTTTGGAACCATCATGAAGGAATACCATTTGGACAGAACCGAAGACATTAGAAATATCACCAGACATATCCCAAGGCAGGTTTCAAAAAACCAAAATGATTTCTTATTGAAACATGTCGAACTCCAGGAAGTGGAGGAGGTTGTTAGCCAAATGTCAGATGGGAAATCCCTAGGGCCTGATGGTTTCACAACCAAATTCTTTCACTATTTTTGGGATTTGATCAAAGAAAAAGTTTGGAAAATAGTAGAGGATTCTGGAAAGGATAAGGGAGTCCTAAGAGCTTTCAACTCCACCTTTCTAACTTTCATCCCCAAGAAGGATGGGGTTAACTCTCCCAGTAAGTTAAAACCTATAGATCTTTGTAATGTCATTTACAAAATAATAACAAAGGTGTTGTCCAATAGGTTAAAGCCTATCCTGCCGTATTTAGTAGCCCACGAACAATAAGGGTTTGTGGAAGGAAGGCAGATTCTGGATGAAATTATTTTAGTTCGTGAGGTCATCCACTCTCTGAAAGTTTTAAAAAAACTAGGTATGTTGTTGAAGATTGATATCTCAAAAGAATATGATAAGTTATGTTGGAAATTTATGAAATAAATGATTGAGGCCTACGGTTTCCACCGGGATTGGGTATTGTGGATAATGAATATTACTTCTATAGCATTCTTTTCTATTTTACTAAATGGAACTCCCACCAAAACGTTCCAATCTTCAAGAGGCATCAAAAAGGGGGATCCTTTATCTCCCTTTCTGTTTATCCTCATGGAAAAAGGGTTGAGCAGAGTTATAAAAGACAAGGTTGGAAATAGAGAGCTCAGAGGGATGAACCTCCACATTGGTTCTGAAGTCATATCCCACCATCAATTTGTGGGTGATACAATGCTCATGGGACGCTCATCGGTGCAAGAGGAATATATTCTAAAGAAACGAATGAACTCTTTTTCTAAGGCCTCCGAGATGGAGGTAAATAATTCAAAGTCTCAAGTCTTCTTTTTAAACATGCCCAGGATCCACCATTAGAACATTCTGTGTATCTTGGGATTTCAAGGAAGTTCCCTTCAGTCCAAATATCTTGGTGCTCCGCTTTCTGAAGGTGTGATCAAGAATGTCTCATGGGAGGATTTACTGGGTCGAATGAGAAGGAAATTGGGAAAATGGGATTTTAGACCCCTCAATTTGGCTAGAAAAGTTGTGTTAGTAAAAGTTGTTCTTCAATCCATGCCCATATAACTCTTCTCTATTGTGGCTACCCCAAAATTGGTTCTTAAACATATTAGGGAAATTCATAGAAAATTCTTATGGGGAGGAAATCGTGGTAGTCATGGTTGTGGTTTGGTAAGTTGGGACACATTGAGTAAACCAAAAGACCAGGGAGGACTGGGACTGAGAGACCCTGAGAAAAATAGTCAATTTCTAGGAGCGAAAATCTAGTGGCACATGGTGTCACATAAGGACGAGCCCTAGGAAAAATTATGGCATAACAAGTATGCGCAAGAAAAGCCAAAAAAAGATCTTATAAGGTTTAATGAAGGCATACAAGGATCACATATATGGAATTATGCTTATTTGAACAGAGGGATTCCAAGATCATAGATTTTGGGAGATAAGGGAGGGACAAGATGCCAATTTTTGGAATGAAGCATGGCAACAGATTCCAAAGCTCATTTCACAGATTGATGTCCAAGCCGGCTAAACAAGAGATAACGAAATGGGGATAACTAAAATCCACCAATTTTGGAGAGAAGTGCAAAACAATGAATAATTCTATGAATGGCACCCACAGGAGTGGTGGAATCAAATATTCCCAGCTGAAGACACCCACGGGATTATGGAGGCCCTTCAGGAACGGTGCATTTGTATCCAAGGAGGACCCAATAAATTGAGATGGGGATATTTATCTAAAGGAACCTATAACACTAGGGAGGTCTATAACCTCACTTTCATCCAGGGATAGACTTTGCACAGGGATGCTTGGAATATGATTTGGCTCTTTAATCCTTGGCCCAAAATTTCCACCTCTATCTGGTTGGTCGCTCACAGACGAATCCTTACAGGAGAGAATTTAATGAAAAGAGTAATGCATGGCCCATTCTGGTATGCCCTATGTGAACATGGGAAGGAAACTATGAATCACCTCCTAGACTCATTTCCTATGGTTTCTTCCCTTTGGGACTCTAGCGCATAAATTTTTCGTAGAGCGAATCGGGTTTGAGGTTAACCTCAGCAGATGATAAAAGCATCGGACAAGGAATCTTTCAAAAACACGGTCATTCGTAAAATTTGTCTCATGTTCCCTAGAACTTTAATGTGGGAAGTTTGGAAGGAAATGAATGGTCGAGTTTTTTATGGACAAAAAAACCCAACTCAATTGGTATGGAACCGAGTTGTCAAGTACATTCAGGAGACTACCAAATTTACCTAGTGGAATGGAAGTACTTGGAGATGGATGACCATGAAAAAAGGATATTGAGTGGCTGGGGTATAGACTTTTCCCCTAGGGTCGAAAAAATATTGGGGTGAAATAAATGCTCCTAGTGAGCCCGAGCACCTAGCTCCCTCCTCCAAGCGGCCACTTCAAGTTTAATTTTGATGGTGCATCCAAGGGAAACCCGGGGTCGGCTATGTTCAGAGGAGTATTTAGGAACAACGAAGGAATTGTTATTCATCTCTTCCATGGGAGCTTAGTGCAAGAGACCAACAATACTACAGAGCTAGAGGGCATGCTTCAAGGCATCAAGCTATCCCTCATCAAATGATGGGAACCTTTGATAATTGAAGGCGACTCCCATAACATCATACAAATGGAAAAAAGACTCCAAGGTGGAAAATTCGTTGTCAAAGTTGTAGATATTTTGCGTATGATGTGTCGGGTAGAAAAGTTGGCTGAGATCATCAAAGGACGCCACACATGGTATTCATCCACATCAAACTGTACGAGAATAAGGTGGTTTATTTTATGGAAAACACCGGTGGGAGGAGTAGAGAGCGGTTAGTTGAAATTAATCTTCCTGTGGAGGATGGTAACAAGTTTCAAATTCAATGCATACACTTGGCGACCTAGGACCTTGTCATGTCCCCAACCCTTACTCGGCGGAGAGGATGTGACAACATCTGTCAACCCGGGAAATCTAAGCCCCATGAACATAATATAAAAATTGCTTTGAAATAAAACATTCATAAGTATAAACATATGCATTATGGAATGTTTAGGATATATATAGCGGAAACAAATCATTCATTCAACACATTCTTGCATTCAACATGTTCATGATAATTTCATAATAATTCATAAGCAAATACAGTTGCAGAACTTAAATACACAAGAATACTTATCTTTGAAAGAAGCTTGTCCCGCAACCAGCTATGTCGCTGCAATGTTCCACCCAACCATAGGCCAGTGTGCTCTTTAATCTCTCAGCAACACTACCACCCCCAAGCTGGGCATGATCTTCCCTAAGGAATAAGGAACACTAGCAGACTTCACCCATACCCAAGGATACAATTAAAATTTAGTCAAGCCAATACAATTGGGTTTATCAGACTTACATAAGAAGTGGTTTACACTTAGTCAAATTCACATGAGACACAACCAAGCCAACAGATGGGTTTATCAGGTTACCAACCAAGCCATCCTTCTAGTTGGGTTTATCAGGCTGTCAAGGAGGTGGAAAGACTGACTACTAAGCTAGTGAGTTCAACCCAGAGCTATGAACACCCACACTGGATCTAGACTGACTTCTAAACAATTACACACCCAACACAAGGAAGTATTCCCTTCTCTGCTACACAGTCCCTCAAGCCATGCCTTCCCTTCTAGTGTTATTTAGGGCATGCAAAGAAGAAAACTAGTCTTCTAGATTGGTCTGTGAGGTTCTTTCACACACTAAGTTTATCAAGCAAGTCTAGACTCCATTTCCATTATTTCAATCAATGTAGATGCCAAAGAAAGGATGTGCACACAGTTATCTCAGTACCGGAATTAACAAAATGTGGCAAATGCCAGGGATTTCATCCACACAGTAATCAAGAATTTTTTAACCTTGTCAGTGCCATACCGACTACTACAAAATACCAAAACGAAAATGTTTGCTGGTATTTCAAAAGAAAGACACAAATTCGGATTTCAGGAAATTGTGTTCAGGAAAACAACTAGCAGACGTGAGAAAATGTGAGAGAGAACAATTTCGAATAGGAAAACCAAAATCGTGAAAGGAAACAGATTGTCGAACAGGGGAAAATCAAGAAGGGTTCAGACTCAAAGTCGTTTTTGCTTCCTGGCTCTTGCGTGAATGCCCAATTGGGTTTCCAAAAACGTTTTTCCCTTCTAAATCATGAGGGAAGGTGAAACACTGCCGCATGAGGGAAAAATGGACGTTTTCTTC
>LPNX010581801.1:447665-469658 GCA_001517045.1 Pseudotsuga menziesii | reverse complement strand
CCCCCCCCCCCCCCCCCCCCCCCCAGCCTTATCCTTAGGAAAAATCATGCCCCCGTCTCATTTAGTTGCGTTGACATAGGCGACTGTGGGTTTTAATTAAAAATTACAATTTAACATGATGTCCATCTTTTTTTAATGTTTAGCTAGCATAAAAAAAATACCATCGGCCCAACTTTAACTGCCAAAACATAACACTAAATCAATGGTGGGGATTTTTCCTACCTCCACACCATGATTATTTACATCATTTTATTTAAATGCAAACGGGGTCAAAACCAGGGTGTTACATTCCCCTCCCCCTTCAACATCACTGCCCTCAGTGCTTTACAACATTGAACAAAAATGCTTGTTGGTACTGCCCTCAACAATCTGCAGATTTGAACAAAAATGGATGTACCGGTTGCATGGCATCCTCCAACTCCCATGTAGCTTCTTTAGGACCGTAGTGCTCCCATTGCACCTTCACCTGTCCTATTGCTCGGTTCCGAAGCATTGTGACCTTCCTGGCGAGGATGCACATAGGCTCAATTTGGAACTCTCCCTCTGGTTCCACCTATATCACATCCCAATTTATTACATGGTTAGGATCATGTACATATTTCTTAAGCAAAGAAACATGAAAAACATTATGAGCTCTAGTGCTAGCAGGCAATGCAAGTCTATATGCAACTAGCCCTATTCTTTCAAGCATTTCAAAGGGCCCACAGTATCTAGGTGACAACTTGTCATAACTTCCAAGTTTCAAGGAACTCTTCTTTGCCTTCACTTTGAGGTAAACATGATCCCAAAGACTGAACTCTCTATTCACCTTATGCTTATTTGCATAACTTTTTTGTTTGTCCTGGGTTTCCTTTCAATTCTGCCTGATATTTACAACTTCCTGCTCCATCTCCTTGGGCAATTCTGGACCAAGCACAACCCTGTTCACTAGATTATCCCAAATCACTGGTGTCCTACACCTCCTGCCATACAAAGCCTCATATGGACTCATCCCCAAGGATTCTTGTTGTCCATTGTTATAAGAAAACTCTACCAAGTGTAAATAATCTTCCCACTTGGTTGGTTTGTCCATCACATACATGCGAAGCATGTCTTCCAGCACCTGGTTAACTCTCTCAGTCTGTCCATCGTTCTAAGGATGGTAGGCAGTGTTGGAATTCAAATTTGTACCCAAATTTGCAAACAACCCCTTCCAAAAATTAGAAGTGAAGTTGGCATCTCTGTCAAAGACTATTGCCTTAGGCAACCCATGCAGTTTGAAAATATCCTTCATGGATATATTTGCAATGTCATCAGTCTTATGCGTAGACTTAACCAGTATAAAATGTGTTTCCTTTGTCAATTTGTCTACCACAACCATGATGGAATCATGTTGTCTCCAAGTCATTGGAAATCCTGTAATAAAATCCATGGAAATAACTTCCCATTTCCATTCTGGAACTGGAAAAGGCTGCAACAATCCTGCTAGGTGTTGATGTTCAACCTTCACTTGCTGACATTTCATGCACCTTGAAATATATTCAGCCATGTCCTTTTTCATTCCTAGCCAAAAGTACTGCTTTCTAGCTGTAGCAATCATCTTCTGATATCCTAGGTGACCAGAAAATGGACCTTGATGGATCTCATCCATAACAACCCTCCTCAAATCTACTACATTTGGAATATAAATTCTATTCTTATAGGTAAGAATTCCATCTTCTTCCAATTTATATCCCTCATACTTATTTTCAAGGCTTTGTTGCTGTAACTTGTCCTTGACCTGTGCATACAATTTAGCTTCAGCAACACAATTATAAATCTGCTGCCTCAAATCTGATTTGCAAATACTAATGGATGCCACATGCATTTCCTGCACCTTCCTACTGAGTGCATCAGCTACCTTATTCTCTTCTCCTTTTATGTGCTTGATTTCAAAGTTAAAATAACATAAAAAATCCAACCATCTCGCTTTCCTAGCCTTCAAAGTAGGCTGATCAAACAAATACTTTAGACCACAATGGTCTATCCTTAGCTCAAATATTCTGCCCATCAAGTAATGTCTCCACATCTTGAGAGCATGTACTATGGCTGCAAGTTCTAGATCATGAGTGGCATAGTTCTTTTCATGCTCCTTTAATTTTCTTGACTCATAACATATCACATGGTTGTCTTGCATGAGAACTCCTCCAAGTCCTTGATCGCATGCATCTGTACATACCACAAAATATTTCTCTGGGTTTGCAACTTTTAAGACCAGTGCACTTGTGAGAAGATACTTCAACTGCTGGAAACTTTCTTCACACTTCAAGGTCCATTCAAACTTTATCCCCTTCCTTTGAAAAGAAGTGATAGCATGTGCAACCTTGGAGAATCCTTCAATGAATCTCCTGTAGTATCCTGCAAGCCCCATAAAATATCTTACCTCTGTCACATTCTTTGGAGCAGGCCAATTCTTAATAGCTTCAATCTTCTCAGGGTCTACAGATATACCCTCCTTTGAAATAATGTGACCCAAGTATCGAATTCTATCCCTATAGAAGTCACACTTGCTCATCTTTGCATATAGCTGATGTTCTTTGAGCAATTTCAATGTTAGTGTCAAATTTTCTTCATGCTCTTCTTCATTCTTAGAATAAACAAGAATGCAATCAAGGAAAACAAGAACGAATTTGTCCAAATACTTGTTGAAGACATTATTCATAAGGCACATAAATGTTGCTGGTGCATTTGTGAGTCAAAATGGTACCACTACAAACTCATAATGTCCATACCTTGTATTGAAGGCTGTTTTATCAATGTCTTCATCCTTGATTCTCAACTGATGGTAACCAGACCTCAAGTCAATCTTGGAAAATACCTTTGCTCCTTTCATTTGATCGAAGAGGTCATCAATTCTTGGCAAGGGATATTTGTTCTTCATTGTGACTTTATTCAGCTGTCTGTAATCAATACACAATGTGAGTGTACCATCTTTCTTCTTTACGAACAGAACTGGTGCTCCCTAAGGGGACACACTCGTCCTGATATACTTTTTCTCCAACAATTCTTGCAGCTGCATCTTCAGCTCTAACATTTCTGGTGTATTCATTCTGTAGGTTCCCTTGACACTGGTGCTGCTCTTGGCACAAGTTCAATTGTGAAATCTATGTCCCTCTTTGGAGGAAGTCCTGGAACCTTATCAAGAAAAAAATACATGAAGTCTTTCAACACAGGATATTCTTCCAACCTAGGAGCCTCATTCTCTATTGCCTCCTCAATATGGGCTGCATATAACTGACAACCTTTTCTACAAAACTTCTTTAACTCTATTGCTGAAATCTGCCTCATAGAGATTACCTTTGGAACGCCTCTTACAACTACTGGGTTCCCTTCTTCATCCATGCATTCAAAAGTCTTATTATAATAGTCAAGCTTCACTCTGTGAGCTTCTAACCAATCCATTCCCATGAGAACATCATAGGATCCAAGTGGTAGAACATTCAAATCTACACAAGTGATCAATCCATTCATCACCAATGGACATTTCTCCACCACTTCATTAACTTTTCTCTTAGTTCCATAGGCTAGCTAAACTAACCAAGACTTGAAATGATTTGCTTTCCTAAGAGCAAAAACCTCCACTACTCTACGAGAAATATAACTGTGAGTAGAACCAGGGTCAATCAAAATAGAAATAGATTGCTTGACAATCTTACCTACAACTTCAACCACCGTTGACTGGTGATCTGCCTGGCGGTCTTCCAGTGTTGCATAAATTCTAGGTACAGCCCTTGCTACTTGTCCCATTGTTTTTGCCTCTTTAATATTGTATGTTGGCCTTGCATTCTCATTCTCAAGTGGACAGTATGTACGCATGTGGGGTCCTCCACATTTCCAACATTGGATTGGTTCTCTGTCCTGCTGTGGATCTTTTGGATTCTCTCATGTCGCTCTAGCTGGCTACTTCTCAACTTGTGCTGGTTGCTTCTGTTGATTCCTGAAATTAGAAGGTTTGTAACCTTTCTTCCTTTGGTTAGAATTCTCACTCCTTTTGTCCTTCCATGTTTTCTGGTAATCCGGTTTGCCTCTGCTTTTCTCATAGTAGTATTTCTCTTTCCTTATTGCTTCCTCAAGAGTCCTAGGTTCATAAAACTCAATCTCGTCTTTGTAAGACTGAGGCAATCCACTCAGAAAATGTTGGATCTTCACCTTCTCATATTTTATGTAGAGTGACATACCTCAACAACTCCAAAAACTTATTGGCATACTCTTCCACAGTCTATTGTCCCAATCTTATCTCATGGAACTATTTGATCTTATCATCATAGTACCTGTCAGAGAGGTACTTCTCCTTGAAATACTTGTGGAACTGCTTCCATGCAATAATCCTTTCATTGATCTTCTTTACTTTCCTGAAATTCTCCCACCATATGGATGCTCTTTCGGTCAAATTGAATATGGCTTCCCTAGCCTTCATATTTCCAGAATAATCTTGGACATGGAAATATTTCCTCATTCCTAGAAGCCAAGCTTTAGCTTCTTAACCAGTGTTTACCTCACCATTGAAGGTAGGAAGATTTGCCTTCCTGAATTCATCTCGTGTGCGGTTCTGGTAGCACCTCCTCCTCTGATTCTCGTGAGAAGAAGAACTTGAATCTCTAGTGGACCCTTCAGAGTCAGATGACTCACTAGGTGATCTCTTTCTTCTTCTAGCAGTGTTCTTACTCCCTTCTAGCTTTTATGTCCGATCCTCAGAGTTTATCTTTCTCCGAATATCTATCAAACTTTGCAGCATGGCTGCGTTCAACTAATTTTGCTCCTCCTAAGCCTTAACCAATATTTCATTATCTGCTTTGTAACTCTGCATCTACGCCATTAGGCTTCTCATGGTGGCTGCAAAATCTGGGGGAGTCTCTTGCAATTTCTCCCATTAGACTCTGTCTCAGCATTTCCAACTTGGACATTTTCCCCCATAGCATCTTCCTCATACTCATTGGGGTTCTGTACATCATCATGCATGTTGTCGGTTCTCATAGCTGAACCAAAACTCACTTTACCCCATTGCACTATCTGGAATGCTGCTTTTCGAGGTGATTAGGATTCTACAAAATGTGTTAATAACATAGTTGTTAGATGCATAACATTCACATGAATATTACATTACTTACCTTCACTTGGAAAAGTATACATTGACAACTTTTCCCAAAACACAAAATTTTCTCTCACAAACAACGACTGTCTCAAGGAGACAACGGGGGTCAAGGGGGCTTTCCCCCTTGTGGATTCCCTGGTCGAGGGAAATGCCCTCGTTTTTTCTTTTTTTGTAAATCCTTCAATTTCACACAATCTGGTGCATATACAGGCTACCATTTTTCATCTGCTGAATTTCTCTGTTTCGACAAAATTTTCAAAATTTTCACCTGCTGCATCGAGAAAAAAAAATTTACTTTCACCCGCTGCATCGAAATTTTTTTTTTACTTTCACCCGCTACAGCGGCTCAATCCTCGTTTTTCATTCGTCATAGCAGCTCCATTTTTCTTTTCTTTTCGCTGTTGGGGCTTGTTCTTCAACTTTCTACCACTGCACATCAACTCGATCTTCAAATTTCTACCGCCGCACGTTGACTCGATCTTCAAATTTATTCCACCGCACATCGGCTCTATCTTCAAATTTCTTTCGCCGCGTAGCAGCTCTTTCCCCAACTTCCATCCACAACTGTGGCCTTGATATTCTTTTTCCTGCCACCGCCAACACTTAGACAAATTTTTCCTTTGTCTTCGGCGGTAAAAAAACTTGGTTTCTACCTGCCATTGCGGCTCAAGCCCTAACTTCCTTCTGTCGTTACGGCTCGAAGCCTGACTTTCGCCCATTGTTGCTGCTCGAATCCTGATTTCTACTCACCATTGTTGCGGCCCAAACTTCCCTTGCATGCCGCCACTGCAGCTCAACTCTTGGGAAACCACCCACTATGGTCGGCCCACTTTAGCCTTCTTATCCAACAAGGAAGAGTTTTTTTTTTCACACTTAGAAAATTTTCTAGGAATTTTTTTTTTGGCTCCTTCCGAGTGACCCAGCCACTACAGTGGCTCACTCTTTTCCTTTCTGCTACCATTGTGGATCACATTTGGCTTTCTCAGTCGCCAAGGAAAAGTGCTCAATACTTAGAAGAGTATAAGGCTCCATTTCCATTCTTTCAATTAATCTAGATGCCAAAGCAAGGATGTGCACATAGGTATCTCAGTACCGGAATGAACAAAACATGGCAGATGCTAGGGATTTCATACACACACAGTAATCAAGAATTTATGAACCTTGTTGGTTCCATACCAACTGCTACAAAATACCAAAACAAAAAAGTTTGCTGGTCTTTCAAAACAAAGACACAAAATTGGATTCCAGGAAATCGTGTTCTGGAAAACAACTAGCAGACATGACAAACTGTGAGAGAGAACAATTCCGAACAGGAAAACCAAAATCGTGAAAGGAAACAGATTGCTTAACAGAAGAAAATCGTGAAGGGTTCAAAGTCAGAGTCATTTTTTCTTCCTGGCTCTTGCATGAATGCCCAATTGGGTTTCCAAAAACGTTTTTCCCTTCCAAATCGTGAGGGAAGGTGAAACGATGCCGCATGAGGGAAAAGTGGTCGTTTTTGGTGTTTTCTTGCTCAAGAAATTCAAAAAATGTTTTTCTCAAAGTGGGGCTCTACCCAATTCAAATTTCCCCACTCTTCCAATCCCCCACTCCCTCATCCTTAGGAAAAACCATGCCCCCATCTCATTTAGTTGCGTTGACATAGTCGGCTGTGGGTTTTAATTAAAAATTGCAATTTAACATGATGTCCAACTTTTTTTAATGTTTAGCTAGCATAAAAAAATACCATCGGCCCAACTTTAATTACTGAAACATAACACTAAATAAATGGTGGGGATTTTTCCTAGCTCCACACCACGATTATTTACATCATTTTATTTAAATGCAAACGGGGTCAAAACCGAGGTGTTACAGACCTTAAGCTAGCCCGGGAAATGAAGGATCGCACGAGGAAAGATTTGGGTCATATGCCCGAGGTACAGTCATCTTCATCATCCATTTTTGGGAATCATCATGCCTCATTGTTAGTACATCCTCACTTCACCATTATATGACCTCCCAAGGATTCCCATCTAGTGTCATTAATGAAGAAATATTTTTGCCAAGTCTGGCCTCATCTAGGTAAAGTATGGTGATCTACGGAGCAAGGGTGATTGATATAATGAGTACCATGTCAATAAATAGCAAGTCAATGGTTTTAGTGAGGATAACCAAATTTGGATGCTCTTAGAAGCTATATATTAGTCTTATGGATAGCCCCCTACATACTATGTCTTGTCTTCCTTAGTTGGTTTGCTGTGAGAAAATGCAACTTTGTAGGATATCCATTGAAGCACCAAGCCCATGTCTTGATGGCTCCTAAGAGGCAAGCAAGGGGGGGAAGGAAGGGTGGTAATGGGGGTTGAAAGAATCCATCAAGGGAAATACTAAGAGTGAGACAAGCTGCTCGTTTCTTCCGTGAGTACATTCCTCCAATTATTTAAGAGGAAATTGAAAGGGTTGAACGATATTTGTGGAATAGGGTGCAGGCCATGGCCATGGAAACTGTTAAAGCTGATGTTGAAGAATGGGTAATTGATCCTGGCACCACTATTGGGAATCTCTGTTCCTACGAACGGATGGTTGCAACCCATTGGGTTACAAAGTAGCTAGATTCCCATGTCTTGATGGATAGGTAAAACAAGGCACTGGGAGATGAGGAACCAGTCAAATCTTGGAAAGAGCATTATCATGAGAACCAGGTGATGCACAAAAATATTGACAGCATTACTGTGAAGCTAGGAATTTCATCATATACTGTGGATGTGGGTGAAATCTCGTATGGTGCAGGTTCTTGGGGCCCCTGTCCAGTTCATGGTCCGAAGATCCACAATGTTAATTCAAACGAATCTAGACTCAGTGGTCCTCAACTAGGTGTCCCGGTGACCCGGACCATCCCTCAGATGCCGAAATGACGGGTTCTACATGTTTCATGGATTGGGTATGTTTCTATCTACTGTGTATTTTCTAATCCAGTATGTTTTTATCTCTTAACTAGACTAGGTTGTTAGTGTTATCTCCCAAAATAAATCTATTTTGATAGTATGAAGAATTCGATTCATGTAATGAAAGATCTGAGGATGACTAACAAATTGAAGGTCTCTATTTTTTATATGGTTGAAAATTTTGGAAGTTGTAGCTTTCGGTGGCTTAGACAAGGTTCTTAATAGCTCATTAGCCACCGAAAGGCTAACGGTTTAACGCAGGATAAAATTAAACCACGGAAAGTAGGCCCAAGTGAGTAAAATGCAAAAACACTTTCGGTGGCTTAGGCGAGAGTTCAAATGACTCATTAGCCACCGAAAAGTGTTGCTTTCGGCATCTTAGGGAAAGGACCAAGGAGGGTGTTAACCACTGAAAGCAGGCAGAAAGCGACATGGGTAAAGGTGCTTTCGGTGGCTTAGGAGAGACTTCAGACATCTCATTAGCCACCGAAAGGTGATGCTTTCGGTAGCTTAGAGAATAGTTTAAGATAGGATTTAACCATTGAAAGCAGGAAAAAAGGAGTTAGGGAAAAAGCGCTTTCGGTGGCTTAGGCGAAAGCTCTGACATTTCATTAGCCACCGAAAGGACGATTTTTTGGCAGTTAAAAGGAATATTCAGCGAGGCCACTATCTGCCGAAAGATGGGCTTCACCGCGACGCTGGGAAAAAGGTTTTGGTGGCTTAAGCGAAAGGGATATCATTTCATTAGCCACCTAAAGCCATCATTTTGGTGGCTAGTAGAAAAACTCCCGAAGGCTATTAACCACCGAAAAGGTAAAATGTGGAAACGGTTAGAAAGCAGTCAAATCAAACCCCGTCAGCAAGATAAACGATTAGTAAAGGGCATGATAAACCACCGAAAAGGCATAAGTTTGCATAACTGCGTGTGGAAATAAGTGAAGGAGGTCATTATAAAACTAATAAAGGACTGATAGGATTTGAAACCTCCATTTTTCTTCCACCTATCCAAAAGAACAGCAGAAAAGCTCACCGAGTATCCAGGATGATTTGAAATATGATTGCTAGGAAAGGGTGATTGAGAATATCAACTACAGCCATCACCTTATGACCTCAGCATTCGTCATGAAATCCAAAACCATCATAATCAATGCAAAAAACTCCAGTACATTTCACTTTCGATCTTAGCATTCCTCTCCACCAGAAAAACCATCTCTAAGAAGCAGCCTGCTAACACACTGTCATACAAAACTTAAAATTATTTTTGTAGGTACCGAGGAGTGGCATTCATCAAGATGAAGAAGGGAGGACCTGCTCTCAGGCAGGAGTTGGGAGATATCAACTATCTGGAAGCACATCTAGAGGTCTGTAAACTTTTCCAAGATGCTAGCTGCTACAAGTTTTGTGAGAAGATACAAGGTTCCATCAGCAGGTGGCTGAGGCATTAGCCCTCTCATTTGATGGCTCTAAGGCAGTCATAGGCAAAGAGGAATTTCACATAGATGAAACCCTAATCACTGAAGTGACTAAACTCCCTAGCATAGGAGAAAAATGGTTCAAAACCACCATACCAAAAGATGTAGATTTTAGGTCTTACCTAAAGCCTGAGCATAGAGGAGTGGTGTGGAAGAAGAGTGTGCCATCATCCTGGTTAGAAGAGAGGTGGCAGCAACTGTTGAAGGCCATTGTGGTATACATAACATGTGAAGGAAGATATATCAGAGCCATGAGCTACCATTTCAAATTAATGAACCACTTCACAGGTAAAAGCCCACTAAATTTGCCCTTTTACTTACATAGTAGTCTTGGAAAAATGGCACACCAGGTGAAGGCTCATCCCACCAAGATTGCTCGAAGACTATCTCACCATGGCCTTATCCAATTATTGATCCAAGAGTTGTTGAAAAGGAGGAATATGGCATGGCCTTATTTCTTGTTTTGGAATGGATTTGAAACAGGTCTTCAGCCAGAAGAAAAGGGGAAGTCTCCTGCCAAAAATTCTAGCACACCAAGGAGTGGGAGAAGAAAGGGAAGGGCTATATCCCCATCAGTAGCAGAACAGCCTCCCTCCTCTTCCGAATTCAAGAAGGTCAAAATAAACTTGGACTTCAGTGAAAAGGGCCAGGAAGTTGCAACACACAGTGAGAACATTTTAAACCTGCCCTACTCAGATTCTGAAGAGGAGCAAGAGGAAGGTGCAAACCTAGCTTTGCAGATTGTAGTAGTGACTGAAGAGCTACCATCCCCTACACCAAAGGAGCAAGAGGAGCCAACAAAGAAGGCTTCCTCTAGCAATCCCAAGACTCAAAGGATAAATCAATTGCTTATGCAATTGTATGAGATGGAGATTTTGGAAAGGGAAATAAAGAAAAAGAATGCTGCATTGACCAGTAGGAAAAAGCTGCTACATAAGTCTTACCTAGAGCAAAGAGAAAGATATACTTTCTTAAAGAGATTGAATACAAGGTACCTAAAAGACAATACTATAGTATACAGGATGATTAGGCTCCAAAGATTGCAGTCGAAGGAGGCCAAGGCAAACCCTAGCAGCCAGCCAACGTTGGAAACCCTAGCTGAAGCTGCAGTTGGCCTTCAGCCTCCAAAAACAAACTAGGATGTTGTTAACCCTCCTAGCACAGAGCCTGCTGAAGAAGAAAGCTGAGTAGACAGACCTAAAAGAACATTTTTGGAAGAAACCTAATCATTTTTGGAAAACAGGGCTTTCGGTGGCTTAGGTGAATGCTGGGGTAGTTCATTAGCCACCAAAAGCGCTGCTTTCGGCAGCTAATAGTTCCGATAGTCTTGCCTCTTAACCACCGAAAGTAGACAGAGGCTTAAAATTCAATTTTGGCTCACAGGACCAGTTTTGGGTGAATATAGATGGCTGAGGGACAAAGTTTGAAGATGAAAGACGTAGAAGAAAGCATCAAGAAAGGCCTGTTTCAGTTTTACTCTGACATAATAGTGGAAAAGGTCACCAACACCTAGCTGTCAAAGGAAAACAATGAATTAACCAGTAGAGGGCTAGTGGTAGTGTTTTCCAGCAGTTACCTTAGTTATCTGAAGGTTCATACAGTGAACTAATTCTTCAGTTAGTTAGACAAGTAGTTAATTAGGGCTTTTTAACCTAATTTGCAAAAAACAATTATTTTGTTTATTTTTGTAAAAACAGATCCAAGTTTTCAGGATCTGAGTAGTTCTAAAGGTTGTAAAGCCTAAGACTTATTTTATTGAAAGGGTTCGACTTCGGGGACTTATATACCTATACTATTTTCAGCTTCTCATTTTTCTCATGCTTTGATATAAGCTCTTTTGTTATCATTTGTTTAGGTTCCATTCCTGTCTTCTCTGTGCTTATGCTTGAATGTGTTATTCAGGTTATATTCAAGTTAATTAATGACTGGTATTTGTCACCCTATTGGCATGTTGATTTGATTTGAATTATAAGTACCATCCTTATCATGATTTAGCCATTTATATGCATCTATTTTGTGTGTAAATCTGCCAGCCTGATGAGTTCTTCATCCCCACACCTTATTGTCAACCTCTAAATAGTGCTAACTAAAAGCCTTGTACCTGATTGAGTTTCATGCATGTCTTGAGAGTGGAAGGTCATATAGGTCACCTGACTTGATCCATTTTAGAAAACCCCAAAAACATTGTAAGTTACCAGGAATCCTCGAGTTGCAACCTAGAGGAGTTTCCTGGAGTGATAACAAATTGGCGTCGTTGTCGGGGAGAGAAGACTGAAGCTCAGCTTCTGTGGGAGACGACATAGATCCTTGCTTTGATGATAGACATAGCTTGGACATTATTCTAGTTGTAATCATCTATCTGGTGACTCCATTGAAATAAGGTGGCTTCAAGAAGACCAAGTACTAGAGCAAACCCTGAGGGGCCACTAGCAACACTGGTTTCAGATCCAGAAGAGATTTTGAGAAGAGCTAGGGTTTCACTAAGGCATACCAGCAGTGCTGCAAAGGAAGCTACATCAGGTATTTCAAGAAATATTTCTGCTATTATTTCTTCTGCTGAAACACTTAATTCTCAGGAATTTATAAATACATCAGAAAATTCTAGGGTTTGGGCATCTTCAAGCACTGCTGCTTGTGAAGATCCAATCCCTGGTGACTCCACTGGGATGAGTTTTCCACCACCACCTTCTCAAATACTAGCTATATCAGTACTTCCTTCCTCCACCCTTTCCATACCCATTTCCAATATGGTTGCACCTCAATTGACCAAAATGGAAAGGATCCTGGTAGCTAGGTATGCCCCCCTAAATTTTCCTAATCCTCTCTCGGCCATGCCCACTCGAGAATTACCTCAAGTACATGCCTAAGTTCACAGGAGAGGGAGATTTCACAGCTAAAGAGCATCTAGAGGCATTTTACAGTTATGTTGAGAACATTAACATAGAACAGGAAGATGTGTGGACTAGGGTTTTTGTACAAAGCCTAGATGGCCAGTCTAGGAAATGGTTCAAATAACTGCCTGCTAGATCAGTGGCAGGCATTGAAGCCCTAGATGACATATTTCTAAAACATTGGGGAGAGAGGAGAGACCACCTCTATTATATCATAGAGTTCAGCAACTTGAAAAGAGAGAATGGGAAGTCGGTCTCCAACTTCACCAAGAGGTTCAACAATATGTATAGCAAGATCCCCACTGATACCTCAGCTAGGATAACTTATGCAAACGCCTTTGACTCTGATTTATTCCAACTTCTCAGAGAAAGGAGGTCTGCCTCCTTATCACTCATGCAAGATGCTACCCTAGAGGTAGAATCAAACATTGTGGCATCTCAGAAGGTCAAATGAAAGATAGACAGGAAGAAGCAACCAGCAGACCCTATTCGGGCTTCTTCATTAGAAAACAAGATTGACAAAATGACCAAACTGTTAGATAACCTGATTGCTGAAATGTCTAAGCTAAAAGACCGAGGACATATACCTGGGAGAGGTAAAGGGCCAAGTGAGTTTGTTCCCTGAAACCCCAATTTTGTCCCTTACAGAAGAGGCAACCCCCCAGTTCATATTCTCAAAAGGGAAAGGAATCAAGGGGAAGATAAGAGAATAAGAGCTCCTTTTCAGAATGTTGTATTAGAAGAAGAGCCAAAATTCGTTGAAGAAGAAGGAGAAGTTGAGGACAACATCCACTGCATGGAGGATGAGGTGGAATATTCTTTTCTAACACAGGTAGAATATGAGGAAGCCCTAATTGATGAGCAGATCATTGAAGAAGTTGTATATCAGGCTGATGGTCAGGGAGGGTACAATTTGAGGTCTAGGATGGTTGCTCCTCTTAAGAAGAATGTTGTACCTGTCAAACAACCTGCTACACCATCTAAAAAAGATCATGTTTTACCAAAGAAAATGGCTGTCATTCCAAAATCATTGCAAAAACTAGCACCTTCATCAAGCCCTGACCATGTCCAACTCAAAGCTCCAGTACATGAGGTAATGTTTCCTGATAGGCTGCATTATTCTTTCAACCTTGAGTCAGAGATTCAGAAATTGAAGATCCCTTTCCCATTAATTGAGCTAATGAAAAATGATGCATTCAATCCTTCCATTCTGAATTCTCTTCAGCTAAAGGTGCATTTTGATACTGACTTTGTAAATCTGCAAGATGACAAACCTATTGTAACCCTAGGCCCCATGATCGAAGACCTAAAGGACTCATGCCCGCCTTTCTATATATCCTTGAATATCCATGATAAATTCCTTCATAACTGTCTGCTGGATTCAGGAGCTTCTCATAACCTAATTCCAAAGGCTATGATGGATGAGCTTGGTCTCAGCATTACAAAGCCCTACCATGATTTATTCTCCTTTGACTCCAGAAAGGTCAAGTGCTTGGGCATCATCAAAGACCTTGTTGTGAACCTAACTCAACTACCTTCAAAAAGCATCATGATGGACATTGTAGTGGCTGATATCCCTCCCAAATTTGGTCTCTTTCTGTCTCGATCATGGAGCAAAAGGCTAGGTGGTACCCTTCAAATGGAACTTACATATGCCACCATCCCAATGTTTGGAGGGGAGACCAAGAGGCTTTACAGGGAAAATCAGCTGGCCTACATCATAATCAATGAGAGCAATTCAATGAATCACCCCATCTATGCAGTAGACACGGATTTTGGATCATGCATTCTGCAAATAGATGATTCTCAGCAAACATCAGTCCAGCTCACTAAGCCCACCTGTCAGTAGCCCGAATAAGTGACCACAGCAGTCTGGAACATGTATTTTGATGGATCTAGCACTCAAAGCTCAGCAGGTGCAAGTGTAGTATTGATCTCTCCATCCAAGGAAAATATTCATCTGTCATATAAGCTTGATTTTAAAACCACTAACAATATAGCAGAATATGAAGCCATGCTGCTAGGAGTTAAAGCTGCCAAGGAGATGGGGATCATGTGCATGAGAATTTTTGGAGATGCAGACCTTATTATACAGCAGGTCAACAACACTTTTTAGGCTAAAAATTTCAGACTAAAAGCCTACAGGGACGAGGTATGGAAACTCAGAGACTCCTTTATGTTTTTTGAACTGTCATATATACCTATGGCTTTGAATCACATGGTTGATTCCCTGGCTATCTCTGAAAGTCTGTTTGTTCCTCCTTTACCTCCTCAACTCAGCTATAATGTTTAGGTCAAGTACATACCTTCCCTGCCATATAATGTCAAATTTTGGAAGGTGTTTGAGAATGATGATGAACTTAGAAAATTCCTTCAGCTAGTAGATGAATTATCTAATATACACATAGATCAGGAAAACCTAAACATGGAGGAATCCAAACAACTCAAGTTGAAAGATAAAGTGGTTGATCCGAACATTGTCCAATTACCCAACAACTATATACCTCAGGGTCTAGTACCTCTGGAAGAGTTGTTTGATCATAATGACATCCCTTTCAAGCTTGCCAAAATGGAGCAAGACCCTGCTGTCCAAGAGAAAAACATAGATATCCAAAGCCATCCAAAACTGATAAATCTGCCCACTGAGTTGACTACTGATTAGAGGTCAAAATTTTGCATCCTGATAAAAGAGTTTGCTGATATCTTTGCCTAGGAGTACAGTGACCTGAAAACCTATGACACCAATATCATCCAACACAGGATTCCTTTGGGGAAGGACACCATCCCTTTCAAGCAGAAGCTGAGATCCATCAGTCCTTTCCTATTACCAGTACTTGAAAAATAAATCCATAAGCTCCTCAAATCCAAAATCATAATCCCCCTTAGGTATTCCAAGTGGATTGCAAACCTAGTGGTGGTAAGGAAGAAGAATGGGGAAATCAGGTCGTGTGTATATTTTATAAACCTGAACAAATGTTCCAAAAAGGACAACTATCCACTGCCCAAGATGGAACACCTGTTGCAGAAAGTCTCAGGGGCTAGTGTCATGTCATTCCTGGATGGCTTCTCTAGATACAACCAAGTTTTTGTGCACCCTGATGACCAAGATAAGACTACCTTTACCACCCCCTAGGCCACTTTCATGTATGCTAAAATGCCATTTGGGCTGATGAATGTTGGGGATGCTTTTCAGAGATCCATGGACCTAGATTTTGTAGGGTTGAAAGATAAATTTGTGCTTATATACTTGAATGACCTAACTGTTTACTCTCATAGCCATCATGACCATTTGCAACATTTGAGGAAGGTATTTCTGAAGTGCAGAAGGTACGAAATATCACTCAATCCTAAGAAGTCCCAATTTGTACTCAGTGAAGGGAAACTCCTAGGTCACATAGTCTCCGCTGAAGGTGTAAAGATTGATCTGGTAAGGGTGGAAGTAATCCAAAAGCTGTCCATGCCAAGGTCAAAAAGGGACATTCAGTCCTTTTTTGGGTAAGATAAACTTTGTCAGGAGGTTCATCCCTAATTTCTTCGAGCTGGTAAAGCACATAACATCCATGCTGAAAAAGGATGCAGAAATAAAATGGACTTACCAAGGAAGAAGCTCTTTTGAAGACATCAAGAAGGCTATCATGGAAGCCCCAACACTGATTAGTCCGGACTATACCAAGAGTTTTTATATCTTCTCCTTTGCATCCTATGACATAGTGGCAGCTGTGCTGTTACAAAAAGATGATGAGGGTCTTGATAATCCAATTGCATTATTCAGCAAATCCTTGAGAGATGTTGAGCTGAAGTATGATCCAATTGAGAAACAAGCTTATGCTCTCATAAAGTCATTAAAGACTTTCATAATTTTCATTCTCCATGCAAAATTCCTTGCATATGTCCCTTCAGCTGCTGTGAAGGATGTTTTGACTCAGCCTAACATTGATGGGAAGAGAGATAAGTGGATTGCCAAGCTCATTGAGTTTGATATAGAGGTAAATCCCACTAAGATAGTAAAGGGACTAGTTTTGGCCAAACTCATGGCTGAAGAAAACTGTGAACTAATGGGGATAAACTTCACCTATGTCAAATCAGAAAAAGTGCAAACTGTGGTAGCAGCAGAAGTAGATCGAGATCAGAATGACAGGACTAATTTTGTGCATGCATCATTCATCTCACATGTACACCCAAGACCATTATGGAATCCAACTTGGTGAGGCTACAATGAAGAAGATATATAGTGACCCATCAATAATTATGGAATTGAACCACCTTCAACAACTCAAACACTCTAATGATAATGTACTATAATGTACAAATGTAATCTTAACAATAATGTACTCTAGTGGTTGTGGTGATAATGGGCATGGTGATGGTGGCAATGGTGAAAATGGGCATGAGGATGAGGATGGTGACGGTGACAATGAGACAATGTGACAATGAGGATGGTGATGGTGAGAACGAGCAAGAGGATGATGATGGATGAGAATCTTATGGTGTATTTAGATGAGAGAAAAAAACAAAGGCAACAAATCCATGGAGAAGCTTGTGCAATTTATCAAGTTGTTTATAAATATGAAAAATTGAACCAATATAGTGTTGAAATATTGTAACTTCAAAGGATATTCTAAATTTATTTTACTAATGTAACCCAAGGGAGATGTTATTTTTACTCCGGCGAGGTGTTACTATTGTATTTGGTCATCATAGAGTCATGAGGTAAATCCTCCACTTGTGTCGGGTATTTAGTACCCTAATAAATAATATATTATATTGTTTTGAGTCTTCCTAGGTGAAGTCGACCAAGACAGTTTAGTGGGGTCGACTTGTCTAGGGTAAAAGTCAATAGGCTCATTGTGTATAAATAGAGGAGTTGTGGTTCTTATTTGAACACAGACTCACTCACTTGAGTAGCGCATAGGAGAGAGAGAGAGACAACACAAAAGGAGGAGAACACCTGTTTTTGGGGTTGTCTTTTATACATATTATACAGAGGAATTTTTGTTGGGTTTTCTTCCCCTTGAGGGTTTCCTAGGATAAATGTTGTGTCTATCTTGTGATTATGTTTCTATCAGTGATTCTGTATATAATGTTGCTTTGATTTTGAATTGAACACTATTGAATCTAGTCTTGCATATTGAAATCTTAACATGGTATCAGAGCTAACCTGATTAGAGCAGCTTTCACAAGGTGAAATTCTCTCTCCTCCCTCTCCGAAAGAGATTAGGGTTTTTGCAAAAGTTGGAGTTTTGAATATTTGCTTGCATAGAAATTTGTGCCCTCCTAGAGCACATCTATTGAGCCCTAGATCGAATTTTTTGGGTGGCTGGATCTCCAGGAAAATCCAAACCCTAATTTGGAAGTGAACCAAAAAAATGCAGTGAAACAAAACCAGATTTTCTGTCAGACAGGACAAGTGGGATGCTGTCAGACAGGACAAGGGAAAACATGGAAAGTTTGATTCCTTGTGGATTGGCCCTTTTGTGATAGCTCAGGTACATAATAATAACACCTTCAAATTGCAGAATATGGAAGGGGAAGAGGTGTTTGATGGCCCAGTGAATGGGCGGTTTCTGAAACTTTACTTTATTTGAGGCTTTGAGGCCTTGTCATTGTAAATTAGTAGTTAGTAGGTTGTTTTTGCTTACAAAATAAACTCCATGCCCAATGGAACAGTAAATTATAATGTTAAGTTTTTAGTTGTTTTCAGGGAAAGGTTTTTTGATCTGGAATTCTTGGGACCTCACTAGGAGGTTCCCATCCCCAAGTAGGAGCCAGATGTTATCTCCCAAAATAAAAGTATTTTGATAGTATGAAGAATTTTATTCATGTAATGAAAGATCTGAGGATGACTAACAAATTGAAGGTCTCTGTTTTTTATATGGTTGAAAAATTTGGAAGTTATAGCTTTAGGTGGCTTAGGCAAGGTTCTTAATAGCTCATTAGCCACTGAAAGCCTATGTTTTGGCAGCTAACGGTTTAACGCAGGATAAAAGTAAACCACCGAAAGTGGGCCCGAGCGAGTAAAATGAAAAAACACTTTCGGTGGCTAAGGCGAGACTTCAAATGACTCATTAGCCACCGAAAAGTGTTGCTTTCGGCAGCTTAGGGAAAGGACCAAGGAGGGTGTTAACCACCGAAAGAGGGTAGAAAACGACATGGGTAAAGGTGCTTTCGGTGGCTTAGGAGAGACTTCAAACATCTCATTAGCCACCGAAAGGTGATGCTTTTGGCAGCTTAGCGAATAGTTGAAGACAAGCTTTAACCACCAAAATCAAGCGAAAAGGTGTTGGAGAAAAAGCGCTTTCGGTGGCTTAGGTGAAAGCTATGACATTTCATTAGCCACCGAAAGGATGGGTTTTCAGCGGTTAAAAGGAATATTCAGCGAGGCCACTATTCGTCGAAAGCTGGGTTTCACCATGACGCTGGGAAAACCCTTTCGGTGGCTTAGGTGAAAGGGATATCATTTCATTAGCCACCGAAATCCATCATTTCGATGGCTAGCAAACAAACTCTCAAAGGTTTTTAACCACCGAAAAGGTAAAATGTGGAAATGGTTAGAAAGCGGTCAAATCAAACCCCATCAGCAAGATAAACGATCAGTAAAGGGTGTGACAAACCACAAAAAAGACATAAGTCTGCATAACTGTGTGTGGAACTAAGTGAAGGAGGTCATTATAAAACTGATAAAGGACTGATAGGATTTGAAACCTCCATTTTTCTTCCACCTATCCAAAAGAACAACATAAAAGCTCATCGAGTATCCAGGATGATTTGAAATATGATTTTTGGGTAAGGGTGATCTAGAATATCAACTACATCCATCACCTTATGACCTCAGCATCCATCATGAAATAAAAAACCCTCATAATCAGTGCCAAAAACTCCATTACATTTCACTTTCGATCTTAGCATTCCTCTCCACCAGAAAAACTATCTCTGAGAAGCAGCCTGCTAACACACTGTCATACAGAACTTAAAATTATTTTTGCAGGTACCCAGTAGTGGCATTCATCAAGATGAACAAGGGAGGACCTACTCTCAGGCATGAGTTAGGAGATAGCAGCTATTTGGAAGCACATCCAGAGGTCTGTAAACTTTTCCAAGATGTTGGCTGCTATAGGTTTTGTGAGAAGATACAAGGTTCCCATCAATAGGTGGCTGAGGCATTTTCCCTCTCATTTGATGGCTCTAAGGTATCATAGGCAAAGAGGAATTTCACATAGATGAAACCCTAATAACTGAAGTGACTGAACTCCCTGGCACAGGAGAAAAATGGTTCAAAACCACCATACCAAAAGATGTAGAGTTCAGGTCTTACCTAAAGCCTAAGCATAGAGGAGTGGTGTGGAAGAAGAGTGTGCCATCATCCTGGTTAGAAGAGAGGTGGAAGAAACTGTTGAAGGCCATTGTGGTCTACATAACATGTGAAGGAAGATATAATAGAGCCATGATATACCATTTCAAATTAATGAACCACTTCACAAGTAAAATCCCACTAAATTTGCACTTTTACTTACATAGGAGTCTGGGAAAAATGGCACACCAGGTGAAGGCTCAGCCCACCAATATTGCTGGAAGACTGTCTCACCATGGCCTTATCCAATTGTTGATCCAAGAGTTGCTGAAAAGGAGGAATATGGCATGGCCTTATTTCTTGTTTTGGAATGGATTTGAAACAGGTCTTCAGCCAGAAGAAAAGGGGAAGCCTCCTGCCAAAAATTCCAGCACACCAAGGAGTGGGAGAAGAAAGAGAAGGGCTCTATCCCCAGCAACAGCAGAACAACCTCCCTCCTCTTCCAAATCCAAGAAGGTCAAAAGAAACTTGGACTTCAGTGAAAAGGGCCAGGAAGTTGCAACACACAGTGAGAACATTTTAAACCTACCCTACTCAGATTTTGAAGAGGAGCAAGAGGAAGGTGCAAACCTAGCTCTGCAGATTGTAGCAGTGACTGAAGAACTACCATGCCCTACACCAAAGGAGCATGAGGAGCTAGCAAAGAAGGCTTCCTCCAGCAAGCCCAAGACTCAAAGGATAAATCAATTGCTAAGGCAAGTGTATGAGATGGAGATTTTGGAAAGGGAAATAAAGAAAAATAATGCTGCATTGACTAGTAGGAACAAGCTGCTACATAAGTCTTACCTAGAGCAGAGAGAAAGATATATTTTCTTAAAGAGACTGAATACAAGGTACCTAAAAGACAATACTAGATTGTATGGGATGATTAGGCTCCAAAGACTGCAGTTGAAGGAGGCTAAGGAAAACCCTAGCAGGTAGCCCATGTTGGAAACCCTAGCTGAAGCTGATGTTAGCCTTCAGCCTCCAGAAACAAGCCAGGCTGCTGTTAACCCTCCTAGAACAGAGCCTGTTGAAGAAGAAAGCTAAGCAGATAGACCTAAAATAACATTTTTGGAAGAAACCTAATATTTTTTGGAAAACGGGGCTTTCGCTGGCTTAGGCGAATGCTGGGGCAGTTCATTAGCCACTGAAAGTGCCTCTTTCGATAGCTAACAGTTCTGATAGTCTGGACTCTTAACCACCAAAAGCAGACAGAGGATTAAAATTAAATTTTGGCTCGTAGGACCAGTTTTGGGTGAATATAGATGGCTCAGGGACAAAGTTTGAACATGAAAGATGCAGAAGAAAGCATCAAGATTGGCCTGTTTTAGTTTTACTATGACATAACAGTGGAAAAGGTCACCAACACCTAGCTGTCAAAGGAAAACAGTGACTTAACCAGCAGAGGGCCAGTGGCAGTGATTTCCAACAGTTACCTTAGTTATCTGAAGGTTCATACAGTGAACTAATTCTTCAGTTAGTTAGACAAGTAGTTAATTAGGGTTTTTTAACCTAATTTGCAAAAAACAATTATTTTGTTTGTTTTTGTAAAAACAGATCCAAGTTTTCAAGATCTGAGTATTTTGTAAAGGCTATAAATCCTAAGAATTATTTTATTGAAAGGGTTCGACTTCAGGGACTTATATACCTATACTATTGCTTCTCATTTTTCTCATGCTTTGATATAAGCTCTTTTGTTATCATTTGTTCAGCTTCCATTTCTGTCTTCTCTATGCTTATGCTTGAATGTGTTATTCAGGTTATATTCAAGTTAATTAATGACTAATAGCTATCACCCTATTGGCATGTTGATGTGATTTGAATTATAAGTACCATGCTTATTATGATTTAGCCATTTATATGCATATGTTTTATGTGTAAATCTGCCAGCCTGATGAGTTATCCATCCCCGCACCTTATTGTCAACCTCTAAACAGTGGTAACTAAAATCCTTGTAACTGATTGAGTTTCATGCATGTCTTGAGAGTGGAAGGTCATATAGGTCACCTGACTTGATCCATTTTAGAAAACCATAAAACATTGTAAGTTACCAAGCATCCTCGAGCTACAACCTAGAGGAGTTTCCTGGAGTGATAACAGTTAGTCTTTGTTTATGAATCTATTAGAGGTAGGAAAATCCAAAGTGTTTTAGCTTCTTTTTGTGACATACAATGATGTTTTCAGCTGTAATAGGGAGAAGGGAGTATAAGGTAGGTGCAGGGACAGAGAAGGGGAATTTCTTTATGTGAAGTTTGTGTCTAAACAA